>PVJN01030073.1:0-14852 GCA_004026805.1 Lasiurus borealis | reverse complement strand
AAATGTTTATAGAACCAGGAACACAGATCAGAAAAAAATATGCTCTAAGTTCACTCTGGATGATACTATTGAGGTGAATCATGACACAGAAGTACACAAATCTTATATTAAAATTTCTTGCTTATGAGAATTCATCTGAGGTATTTAATATTATTAAATAAAGAATATATATAAGCATGAAGATTTAACAAAGATAACCTGTGTTTAAATTTCTATTCTACCTTTTTTTTCACTTGTTTTAAAATTGACTTGTTTAATACAGTACTTTATTAAAAAAATTACACTACCATTTTATGTCAGTTATAGTGATTTTAACTTTCAAAATTTCAATTTACCACAACTGGCACAAGAAGAAATAGAAAATCCAAATAGCCTTAAACTAGTAAAGAAGTTTAATTCATAGTTAAAAGACAAAAGAAGTTGAATTCATAATTTTGAAACAACTTACAATGAAAATTCCAGAGCCAGCAATCTTCATTGGAAAATTATTTTAAATATATTTAAGGAGTAAATGATAAAACTGTTACATTTTTAAAACAGTAAAAAAAAAGAATAGGAGAAACTATTTCTATTTCTGAACTCATTTTATCAAGTAAGCATCCCCCTAATACTAAACTCCTTATACAAGGAATCCTGTTCAAAGAAAATAAAATAAAAACCCTATGTCCTCTTATAAACAATCTATAATAATAAAAGGGTAATATGCTAGTTAGACCGATGTCCTTCTGGATGAAGCCAGGGCCAGAGGAAAGCTGCCTGAGTCCCAGGTGCCTCTTGCATAAATTTTTGTGCATTGGGCCTCTAGTTATAAATAAGAAAAATCGACACCATAGTAGAAATTATAAATTCTTAGAAAAATACAACCTCTCAAGACTGAATCATGAAGAAATAGAAAACCTGAACAGACTGAACAACTTGAATCAATAATCAAAATCTTCCAACCAACAAAAGTCCAATACAGATGGCTTCACCAGTAAATTGTACCAAATATCTAAAGAAGATTTAATACCAATCCTCAAATTCAAAGAGTAGAAGAGGCTGAAAATGGTTTGGCTCAGTGGATAGAGCATCAGCCTGTGGAATGAAAGGTCCCAGGTTTGATTCCAGTCAAGGGCATAAATCTTGGTTGCAGGCATATTCCCAGTAGAGGGTGTGCAGGAGGCAGATGATCGATGTCTCTCTTTCATTGATGTTTCTGACTCTCATCTCTTTCCCTTCCTCTTTGTAAAAAATCAATAAAATATATTTATGAAAAAAAACACAACAGAGTAGAAGAGGATAAAACACTTCAAAACTCATCTTCAGAGGCCAGCATTACCTTGATATCAAAAATAGACAAGACTCCACAAAAAAATAAATAAATAAAATTTATAGGCCAATATCACTGGATGAACATGAGTATGAAATTTTTCAACAAAATTTAGAAACCTGGATTCAATAATACATTAAAATGATCATATACAATGATCATCCAGGTATGCAAGGATGATTCAACATCCACAAATCAGTCAGTGTGATATACCACATTAAGAAAATGATGGATAATAATCATATGATCATCCCTATATATACAGAAAAACATTTGACAAAATTAACAACCATTTATGACTAAACTCCCAACAAAAAGGGTATTGATTAAATTTACCTCAGCATAATAAAAACCATATATGACAAGCCCACAACTAACATCATACTTAATGTTGAAAAGGATGCAGACTACTCTTGCCACTTTTATTCAATACAGATTCTAGCCAAAGCAATTAGGCAAGAAAAAATAAAAAGGCATCCAAATTGGAAAGAAAGGAGTAAAAGTGTCACAAATGGCATGGTATAATATATAGAAATACCTAAAGATTTCACCAAAATTGTTAGAATAAACAAATTTGGGGAAAATGCAGCATACAAAATCAGCATATAAAAATCTGCTGCTTATACTAATAACAAACTATAAGAGATAAATTATAAAAAATAGATACAGAGGCAAAGAAGCAATGAACAGACTATCATACTACAGTGGGAAGGTAGGGGAGGTTAGGGGTGTGGGTTGCTGTAAGAGATCAACCAAAGGACTTGCATGCATATATATAAGCATAACCAATGGATACAAGACACCGGGGGAGGGGGGGCAGGTGAAGGCATATACTGGGGGGTAGGGAAGACTGGGTGGAGGTCAAAGGGGGAAAAAAGGAGACATATGTACTACTATTTGTAATACTTTAAACAATAAAAATAAATAAAAAATAAAACATAAACTTAAAAAAATTCCATTTACAATGGCATCAAAAAGAATAAAATATCTAGGAATAAATTTAACCCAGAAAGTGAACAGCTTGTATACTGAAAACTTTAGTTTTCGATGAAAAACATTGAACAAGATTAAAAAAATAGATATTTTGTGGTCCTGGATTAGAAAAACCAATATTAGTAAAATATCCATACTATTCAAAGCAATCTCAGATTCGCCTCTATTTAAATTCCAATTACATTTTCAGAGAAATAGAACAAACTATTTTTAAATTTGTATGAAACCAAAAAAGACCTCAAATAAGTCTTCTCAAAAGTGATATTGAGAAGAGAAGAAGAAAAAGAAGAAGGAGAAGGAGAAGGAGAAGGAGAAGGAGAAGGAGAAGGAGAAGGAGAAGGAGAAGAAGAAGACAAAGACGAAGATGAAGACGACCAAGATTGGAGGTATTAATCCCAGATTTCAAACTGTATCGCTAAGCTATATAATCAAAATAGTATGTTATTGACATAAAAATTGACACATAGATTAATTGCACAGTATGGAGAGCCCAGAAATAACTAAGCATATATACAGCCCTTTAACATACAACAAAGAAACCAAGAATATGCAATGGGGAAAGGACAATCTCTTCAATAAATGGGTATAGAGAAAACTGGACAGACAAATGCAAAAGAATAAAAATGGACCACCATCTTACACCAAACAAAAAATTAACTCAACATGGATTAACTAATTAATATAAAACCTGAAACCATAAATATCTTAGAAAAAACAAAGGCAGTTAGTTTCTTGCCACCAATCTTAGTGACGAATTATTTTTAATCTGACAACAAAAGCAAAGACAATAGATGCAAAATTAATAAGTGGGGCTATAAACTAAAAAGCAAAGGAAATCATCAAAATGAAAGGCAACCTCTGAATGGGAAAAAATACTTGCAAATCATATATCTGTTAAGGGTTAATATCCAAAATATATAAAGAACTAATATAATTTTTAAAATCTGGTAAAATTTGGCAGATGATCTCCATAGACATTTTTCCAAAGAAGACATACAGATAGTCAACAGGTACATGAAAAGATGCTCAATCACTAATTATCAGGAGAATTCCAAACAAAATGAAGAAATAAGTGTTGGCAAAGATATGGAGAAAAGGGAACACTTGTGCATTGTTGGTGGGAATTGTTGCAGTGACTCTAGAATATGGTATGAATGTTCCTCAAAAAACTGAAAAATAGAATTGCCATATAATCCAGCAATTTCATTTCTGGATATTTATTTAAAGAAGAAAAAACACATTCCATTGTTGGCAGCCTCTTATCTCCGTTAAGTTTTCCTATTCTCTGAAATTGGCCAACAGAGCCAATTGGTTGAAATTTTGTCAACCAGTAATTTGCTTTTGAATCCCTTTTGGATGCTTGATCCCATGAAGCAACTAGAGCTAATAATCTGCAAAACTATGAATTCAAATAATTTTCTGTTTTGAAATACCTTACTTATTGAAACAGGACTAACTCCACATTCCAGTTTCTAAAATGTCTTTCTTCCTCCAAGAAACCATTGCCAAACAGATACCTAAAAAGAAATCATATATCTTTCTACTCCTAGTTTTGAGATAAACATTATATTCAATAGCATTTCATGCTAGAAAGAAATCAAAATGTATTTTATTTTTTAAGAAAGGAAAAGCATAGAAACACAATCACTATTAACACTATAATGTGGACATGAGCTCAGCCACTATAAACCAATGTATCACAACTAACATAATCATAGCCATCAAAATACTTGAAAAATAGCTTGCTTAATAAAAACTTTCATAGAGAAAGCTTTTAGAATAAGTTCTCCTATTTCTAATAAATTAACATTGGCCTAGTTTTCACTATGTACTTCATTTCCCCCTTCTCCCTAACTCCATATGTATTATTGCTGGTGGCAATATTTACCAGAACTGTCATCTCTTTTCAAGGTTTTGTAAAGTTTTTGTAAAATGTTCTCCTGCTGTTTATTTCACACCTGCTAACATAATCCTTTCTTTCTGATGCTCTGTTTAGTTACCTTGGAAATGATATCATAACATAGCAAAAACACCTGTCACTGCAAGATGGCTCCTGCTTAATTTTAAGGTGGAGTTAACTGCATTTCTGTGTATATATATATATATATATATATACATATTGGGAAATATATATATATATATATATTGGGAAAAAATGTTATTTGGCACAGGATTTCCACTAAAAAAGTCTGCAATCACTCATAAAAAAACCAGTATTTTTCTTATTAGTGTATATGATCTAGAAATAAGTTCTGATAGAATTTGAAAATACATATAAATGGTTATCTACTTTTGTCAGTAAATAGATGTCATATTATAGATGAGGAATTTACTGTCTAACCTGTTAAAAACAACATACCGATTATTAGGCATATCTGATTTATTGCTCTTTGAAATTCAGTAAGTCAGTTAATTTACCTTTCTAGGCTTAAATTTCCTCTTCTGCAAATTGAGGACAATGATATTTAACTTACTACTTTTTTTCTGAAAGAGATAATTCATGTAAAGTGTTACCACTTGATATGTAAGTGTTTCATATTTAGAGAAAGGCTATATTAACTTCCCCTCACATACTCACTTTACAAATATTAAAATAGTGATTTCTTCTAAGGCAAAAAAAAAATAAGGCCCACTAAGGCAAATGCAGAATCTCATAATTGATTTGAAAGCATGATATAAAATATTTTTGTCAAAAGAATGCAAATAATAAATATTTTAATTACCAGAATGTTGGAACTTGAAAGAATTTTATAGGTCACTGAATTCAAAAGCCATCATATCCCAGGAAAGGAAACTGCATTTAAATCACTGGCCCCCAATGACACATTTGATTAGCAGCTTAGAACAGACTGAGCTTAGAACAGACCACTTTAATCCAAGTCTTTAGTGCTTTTGCCTTTTTACCACTAGCCTCCTTTATGCCAACACAGCTTGACTAAACACATTAAATTTTGAAAAACATATATTTAAAATATAACACCAAGGAATATTTTTCACTATCCTTAAATGCTAGTTAAAAATTTAGAATGCCAATATTTACTCTTTCATGGGTTATGCAAACTGCATAGCAAAATTTAAGTAACTTTATAAAATGCCAACATGTGAGAAATAATCAAATAGGACCCTCTTAATTACCCTTTGTTTGAAGGATTTTTTTTTACTTTTTTGTATACTAAGCATACTGGTCACCATTTGACACTATCATTCTTTGGAAAATATGTTTTAATGATATTTTGCCTCAAAATACAGCCTCTAATTTACTAAGTGTACCCATGATTTATAATACCTACTAGTCAATGACTTAAATACTCATAGCTTGGAAGTATATTTAAACCTTTTTTTGGGGCAGAAGGAATTATGAAAATTAATAGTATAGAAAACTCTTTTGGAGCTATTCTCTATTAATAGCATGTTGATGGCCTCCAAGCACAGCTCACCTGCTCTGTATCATTGGGGCTAGGGAGAGACTAGCATTTTATTTATATTATTCCCGGCAGAGATCCTTAGATAATATCACTTCCCAGTGAGTCTCAATTCAAATTCCATAACTGTGTTATTCAAGGGTTAACTTTACAACTGTCTCAAATAGTTTGTTAAACTCTCTAAAAGTGAAAACATTAGTGAGAAATGACCTATTCATGGAGAATGTACAGAATAGTCTATCAAAATATCATTGGCAATGCTGGAATTCATATTCTACCACAGAATATGACATGTAAAACCTAATGCACATCAGTTGGGTAAATTATCAAGTTTTTTTTTTTTTTGCCATTCTGAGAAAGGAGAGAGAACATCACCATCCTAAGGAATTATTCCTCCTTCCTTATTCCCTGACACTTATACTAAGCACCTTTCTCAAATAGGTAATTCCATTTTCTTTGACTTCAGTCTGCTAGTTCCCAGTTGTTAGAGTGTTAGCCTGGGACTTCATCACCTAGACTACTGCCTTTTTTTCTTAATTATACATGTGTAGAGGTAGAACTAAGAGGTGAGGTGAACTCAGATATCCTTGACATTATGATTGATTTTCTTGACTAATTGCATTGATAGTTTTCCCCCTTTTATATTTATATTGGCTATCACTAAACATAATAATTTATTCTCTACCTTTTATTTTGGTAGTATTTTCTATTGCTGTGTTTGGGGTTAGAATATTGTTTGCTTTTGTTCATTAAGTTTTTGGGTCTTTCTGTCTTTGAAGAGTCTAAAACGTTATGGTCAGCTCATCATATCTCTTCTTACTTGCTATCTCTGTTCTGAATTTGCTTGTATTTTAATTTTTCTCTTACTTAAGGAGACTTTAGGTAGCTGAGGTAGTGTATGTATGTGTGTTCTGTTTTCTATTTTGATCTACTCTTCTGCATTATATATTCATTATTAGAATTTTAACAAAAACTTTTTACATCAACTAAATAAACTGACGCAAAATGTCATGTTCCTAAAGCCTTTTTTGATCCCCCAAAGTTGAGTTAATCAGTCCCTTTCTCCTGTCTTAACTTACACAAAAAATCTACAACATTTTTGAAAATTTATCTACCCATTAATTGTGTTATCTTTGAGACTAAGGACAATGTTAATATTTTTTTTCTTTTAGGAACCAAATTATTGAAGTTTAAGTGATCTAATTTTATTATTATTACTACCAAATGTGTAATGAAATACAAAATAAGTAGACAGCAATATTATTTATGAGGAATTTATGATGTATATCATGTTATGCATGGTATGTATGCTATTAGTCATCCCCAAAGCACCCATAATAGGAAATACTATATCACTTTATGAATGAGGGATTGAATCTAATATGGGTAAGTAGATTATTGTAATTCACAAAACTCATGAGCAGAGAAGCCAGATTTTAATTCTACACTCTTAAGTTCAGTCTCTTAACTATATTTTTCTGGATAATGATATCAAGATTAAATTTTAAGATCTCAAATTCCCAACCCAAAACCAATCTAGGTAAGCTAATGTTCTAAGAGTAATGATAGAAAGCTATGTGCAATACTGAGAATGTGGGACAAATTAAAATCTATATACTTAGGCATATAACCATATTCATATATTATCACTAGAAAAATTCAAAATATTCAAGTATATATTTGTTTTTCTTTGTGAAGGTAAAGTTTAAACATTAATATATAAAGTGCAATTATAAACAATCAGAATCAATGAATAAATTAAATTGACCTACTGGATTTGTTTTGTTTTTGTTAGTTTCACTTTAATTTTTTGTCATGTAAGATATACAAATATTTCCAAAATATATATCACACTTGCAATATTGGCAGGTTGACCAATATAATCATTACATTTATCATTTATTAAAGGCCTAATATATACCAAACACTATATACATACTATTGATAATTCTTACACTACTCCAGAAATAAAGATATTACTAACTCCACTTTGCAAATGAGAAAAACTGAGGCACAGTTGAAATAGCCAACCTGGAGCTATCCGGGTAATGACTACATATCCAATCCCCTCTACCTTCCATGCCCTCACAGGATAGCAGAGGAGAAGTTTATATCTCTATGACACTGCTAGGGAACTTGCCCACCTGTTTCATTTACTCCACCTTGGGAGGCAACTGCTATGACTGCTTCACAGATGAGAAAACTTAGCTATAGAAAGCTGAATGTCACCCACAGTCAGTAAGTAGAGAAGCTTGGCTATGAAACCACTCTGCTTGATTCTAAATTCATGTTTTGTCCCCTGCTAGGACCATCACTGTAAGAAGCAGATACATTTGTTTGTGATGCAACCAGTAAGAACAGAAAACACTCAAGTCCAGTTGAGATGCACATCCAAGCTGGACTACGCACATCATAAGTCCAGCCTGCTATATATTTTAAATTCTTTTGTCTGTTTTGCTAGTTTGACTGCTGAAAATATCAGATACTTTTCCCCAAGGGACCTGTTAAACTGCAGTAGGTTCTTTTTCTCTTCTAATTCAATTTTATAAACTTGAAGGTTAATAATAAAATCCAGTTATGAGCTATGAAGAGCACATAAGGCTCTCTTATAAATTAATAGTATGGGTTTAATTGTTTGGACATGGTTCAATTATTTATGAAGTTTCACACCATATTTTTGCCTACCTTAACTGTTTTTCAGAGCGTGAAGTTGATAGAAGGTTGAATTTTGGACAAATGGGGTGCTACTATATTACTAAACCATACTTGGTGTTTTGCCTATAATATCATAGTATTCAACAAGGATCAGTGCTACTCAAAGTGTGGTCTGTGGAAAGGCATCAGGGAACAATTATTAGAAATGCATATTTCTAGGCCTCATTCCAAATTATTCAAATTTCTGGGGTGGAATCTATAAATCTGCATTTACATCAACCCCTCAAGTGGTTTGTTGCCTGGATTTTCCTAACACCTTTTCCAAGTGAAGTATGGAATGAGTCAAGCGTGATCTTGAGTAATTGTGCTGTGACTGAGTTTCCTCATATGTCACATTGAAATAATAATGAAGTGGTCTAAACGATGAAATAAAATATATGGATGTATGATACAAACATGCACGCATGCACAACAGAGAACACTGACTGCAACAATATTATGTGCTCAATAAACATCAGCTTCAAAAATGTCTGTCTCCACAATTGTTGAAATTTTAAAATGATCTGTTCTGCAAATTAATTATTATTATTATATTACTGCTGTCACTAATGCTAATTTGGTCACATTTAGGACATCCTCTTCCTATTTTATCTTCATGGAAAAGAGGGCTACTTTCCACTCTGCCTGGGAGAAAGGCACAGCTTCTTTGGATTTAGTTTTTACTTAAAATATGGAAGTAATATTATTACCAACTGCTCAGATATATTGAATAGATAAAAGAGTAAGAAATTTATGATATTGGAAAACTACTCAAGTATTTTAGAGAGTTTAACAAACTATTTGAGACAGTTGTAAAGTTAACCCTTGAATAACACATTTATGGAATTTGGATTGAGATTCACTGAGAAGTGATATTGTCTAAGGATCTCTGCCGGGAATAACATAAATAAAATGCTAGACCTCCTCCACTAAAATAAAGCAACAGACTAAAAAATATATTAACAAAAAACATAAGTAATGAATCAATGTCTGAGAAACTAAATTGATCAATTCCTATTTCTTTCTTAACACACCCTCTCCTTTCTAACTTTGTGCTTTCTAAATAACCAAATTTCTTAGAAATAACCATGTGAAATTTTTCATATTTTGGGGATCCCCATATGATTATTTTTTAAATTTTTTTGTCAATTTCCTTGTTTTGAAAAGAAATGTCTGGTCTGCTTTTTATTTATAAATATAAGCATAATTATACAACTTCCCAAATAGTATGTAGGATACAGTTTTGCCATTATAAAATAAATGGTATAAGATGTGTGCCCCCAAATATGTCTAAAACAATGTGCTATTTGCGGAAGAATAAATAATAAAATAATAAAAGCACCAAGATAAAAATGTATAGTAACAGAATCATGTTGATGTTACTGTAAGAGAATTTAGTGGATCAAACTGCACAATATCCTCAAAACACATGTCTCTAAGCAGATTATCTATCATTATGACCTACTTCCATAATCAGGCTCTACTTTAATATTTTACTTAAAAAATAGATGTGGATTATACACAATTTATGCTTATCTATTGCAGTAGCATTGATAAAATATTGACCTAAAATAATCAAACTTCACAGCAAAGGAATGAATATATCAATAAAATAAAATATGCTTTTCTTAAAAAAATAAAGCTGGTGTGCAAAATAATAAATTTAGGGGAAAAGTAGCTGGGAATGGTATATACCACATGAAAGTAAATGTCATTCAAGCATAATAAATAATAGTTTCTAAACTAATCACCTAGCCCCAGAGTTTGGCTACCACAAATAGTCAGCATATGAAGAGAAATGAATAATAAAAAGATCTGAGAATTTGCTAATAATTGAAATGAACTGGTTGAAAAGGTTTTTAATTCTGGTTATTTTGCAAGGCTCAAAATGATCTCCTCTGAAAATAATGGATAGAAGAGAATACATGTAAAGGAAGAACCATAGAAGAATCTATTGAAATATGTGAACAGGAATCATGAGTAACAATCTAGTTTGGGAGCATGAAGGTTCAGGCCACATTTTGTTTATTACAATACCTGGGTGCTTCTTAAGGCTATCTGGATATTCAGCCATAAAGTAATGGTTGAATGCAATTATCTTACCTCAGATAGTAGAAGCTAACAGAGATTAACTATCCATTTTTATCAGTTTACAATGCGTAAAAAAATATATAGTTTAATTGATTTTAAGAGAAAAATAGCCAAATTAGGGTTTAACTGCATTAATGCTTGCATACTCACCTAGTTCTTTTTTTTTAAATGTATTTTATTGATTTTTCACAGAGAGGAAGGGAGAGAGATAGAAAGTCAGAAACATCCATGAGAGAGAGATATCGATCAGCTGCCTCCTGCATGCCCCACAGTGGAGATATGCCCACAAGCAAGGTACATGCCCCTGACCAGAATCGAACCTGGGAACTTTCAGTCCGCAGGCCGACACTCTATCCACTGAGCCAAACTGGTCTCGGCAACCTAGTTCTTTTTATTCTACTTAAAATGCAAAAAAGAATAAATAAAAGACTTATACTTGTGTAGTTTTCCAATACCAGAAATTTCTTACTCTTTTATCTAATCAATATCTCTGAGCAGTTGATACTGATATTACTTCCATTTTTCAAGTAAAAAACTACATCCAGAGAAGCTGTGACTTTTTCCCATGACATAGGGCTGCAATTCAAAGAAAGATGACCCAACTCCCATGTCACTGTTACCATCACTAAAAGATAGTCTTACAACCAGTTAAAGTTACCTGCTCTATTACATATGAAATTTATAGGCTATTTTGAACACAGATTCACATGTTACTGAGGGAATTATGAAATACTGTAATACTTCACAGATAATCTTATATAATAAAAGGCTAATATGCAAATTCTCTTCTCAGGAGTTAGACAGACTTGCTATGATGTGTGCTGACCACCAGGGGGCAGTGCAAAATGAAGCAAGGCCCCAGTCTGTAGCTGGAAGGAACGCCCCAGCCAGCAGCTGGGAGACCCCAATCAGTACTGATTACTGGCCAGACCTAGGGACCTTATCCGTGCTTGAATTTCATGCACTCGGATTCTAGAATCTTATAAAAACAGATCAACATACATGGTTCTTTAACTACATATGAATTTGCCATAAGTAAGTTTAACTTAAAGGTCACTTTAGAATTAAAAGGGTAAAGATCCACACGTTTCCTGGAGCCTAGAAAGGTGAATGGAGAATAATGCCAGAAATTCTGGAGAAACTTCAAACATGAAGGAAATATCTGTAAAATTTTTCAGTGGCAGCTGAAACTGATTTGGCTTGGTGGATAGAGCGTCGGCCTGCGGACTGGAAGGTCCCAGGTTTGATTCCGGGCAAGGGCATGTATCATGGCTGCGGGTACATCCCCAGTGGGGGGTGTGTGGGAGGTGGCTGATTCATGTCTCTCTCTCATCGATGTTTCTAACTCTCTATCCCTCTCCCTTCCTCTCTGTAAAAAATCAATAAAATATATTTTTAAAAAAATTTTTCAGTGGTAGTAATGAAATAGGAGCAGTAATTATGGTAAGGTATAGACTCTAATGAATTAATGTCATGAAATTGTCAGGCGATGTGAGAACATTATACTCATAAAAAATTGAGATTCCAATAACATTGTAAGGCTAAAGCAGGAAGGAATTTTGACACACATACACACACACACACACACTTCTTGCAATTAATATAATCTGGTCAGTTGGTTCACTTCAGAAACAGTTAAGGAGTAAAAATAATGGTAGTAGTATGGTGAAAAAATAATTCATTAAGATATTAATCTGAGATTTTTGGCCCCAGATTCCATAGCCATATTCAAATCAGGCTATTTTATATGTCCTTGTCTCAAGGGTGTGTGTGTGTGTGTGTGTGTGTGTGTGTGTGTGTGTGTAAGATAGAGAAGCACACTGTATATTGTATAGAGGAATCTTGAAAGATTCCCCAGTCTTGAAGAATCTGGAGATTGGCAGCCCTGGGATCCTGAGACTCAGGAATGGCTAGCTGGTAATCCCTAGGCATGAGGGGAGGGCTGTAGATGGGTGCAGGAAGGCTCTGCAAGGGCAAATATAATCTTTTAAAATAAATAAAAAGGCCTGAGGAGGGGGCAGCAGCAGATTAGAGGAGGTCAATGAGGATGGGAAAGGAGACATTGGTAATACTTTCAACAATAAAGATAAATTAAAAAGATAAAATAGTAAAAAAATAAATAAATACATAAGAGGGTTAATTCTCCCTGTGAAACTAAGAGACTCTTCTGTCCCATTTTTTTCTTAGAGCATTTACTTACAAGTTTGTTTTTTTTTCTGTTTGAAATATATTTAAAAGCTAAGTAAGCCTCTTGTGGCTTTATGACCCAGAGATGTCTTTCCCAAGGCCATGAAGCCACCTCTTTGAGTTACAATCATCAAAGAAAGCAGCATCCCTCTCTCAGTTTCTGCAGAAAAGTAGGAGGCTAACTTCTTCAGGTGCCTCTCTCCAAGTAACAAACCTACCTCTGGTCATAAGGTATAAGAAGTTCATTTACCTTAGGATAATGCCAATTAGCTAACTCTTCCGGGTCACCCCATTTACCAGATGAATTTAGGATAGGATGAGCTGTGTGTGACAAATAGTGCTATCAAGTCCTCCAATTTGAGGACTAGTTACTGTTTATCTTGAAGACACAGGGTGTACCTGCCTGGCTATATAAAAGGGTGAGATTTATTTCTGTCCATCGCTTAGTGAATTTCCTGTAAGGTGCATCACATTTTGGTTTAATGTTTACTTGATAATAAAACTATTTTCTTTATTATCCACGTCTGTGGAGAAATTTTCTGCATTGAGGAGACTTTGTTTTATTTTATTTCCCTAAAAGCTGGACCAGAGGCACAGAACATCTGCTTCATCAAAGATGTCCATGCTCTAAGTATGGGACAGAACCTCTCAATAGTCTCTGTGGTTGCTGACATGGACTGGAGGAGCCCTTACAATGCTTTGGTAGTGTGTATATAGGAACACCTCTGGCCTGGCCAGTATGCTCAATGGTTGAGCATTGACCCATGAACCAGTAGGTTACGGCTGGATTCCTGATCAGGGTACATTCCCGGATTGTGGGCTCAATCTCCAGTGAGAGGCATGCAGAAGAAAACTAACCAATGATTCCCTATCATCATTGAGTTTCTACCTCTCCCTCCTCCTTCCTCTCTGAAATAAATAAAATACATTTAAAAAATAATAATATAATTTTTAATGCTCTCTGTGAATGCAAAAAAAGTTGAGTTCAGCCCTGGTGGGTGTGGCTCAGTTAGTTGGGTGATGGATGTCCAGTGGACTGAAAGGTTGCTGGTTTGATTCCCAGTCAGGGCACATGCTTAGGTTCAATCCCTGGTAAGGGACATAGAGGAAGCAGCTGATCAAGTTCTCACTTTCACATTGATGTTTCTCTCTCTCTCTCTCCCCTTCTCTCTCTCTAAAAATAAATTTAAAAAATGTATATTTAAGAAATCTGGTTTATAAGAAAGCATCTCAATACATGCAGTTAAATATATAAATGATATTCTAACTAAACTGATAAAACGTTATTTGCATTTGTAGACTATACATTAAATTACTATAACCACACAGTTGAAGAAGGAGTAGGAAATTATATATTTTCTATAGCCAGCTCAAGTAGAAGAATTAATTACATAGTTTTAGCTTTCTGAAATAAAATTAAAAATAAATAACACAAAAAGCATTTTAAAATCACAAAAACATACTGTAATTTTCTACAGAAAAATACTACTATATAATAAAAGCGACCCTTATGGTGGGACAACCAGAATGACCCATCACTATGATGTTCACTGACCACCAGAGGGCAGACGCTCAATGCTGGAGCTGCCCCCTGGTGGTCAGTGCACTCTCACAGAGGGAGCACTGGTCAGCCAGAAGCCAGGCTCACAGCTGGTGAGCGCAGCGGAGATGGTGGGAGCCTCTCCGGCCTCCACAGCAGCACTAAGAAGCAGCAAGCACGCAGTAAAGAGTGAGGGCTCCCAGACTGTGAGAGGGATGTTCGCCAAAGGCTTCTGGACTTCAAGAGGGCACAGGCTGGGCTGAGGGACCCTCCACCCCTCAGTGCATGAATTTCATGCACTGGGCCTCTAGTATTAGACTATAATATATTTTTTACTCAAATATTTTATATTGCATTAAACAAAAATCAAAGTGGGGAAAGCAGTCTTACAGAGTACTAAAAAAATCTACAAAAAGTAAATCCCAAATGTTTGTAACAAATATAATTACTTTGTAAATGCAACTCGATGCTTTCTATTTTAATTTGCTTATAAATGATGGTAAAAATACAATGCATTATGTATTTGGGTCATATATTTCTAAAAATACGCTGTTTCTTATAAAAGAGTGAATTGAAAGAACAAGTGAAATCAGTTTCTAATAATACCATGCTTCAT
>PVJN01030072.1:0-25889 GCA_004026805.1 Lasiurus borealis | reverse complement strand
GGTCCTCCAAGCCTGCATTATTAGAGGCTTAATTATGCTAATTCTAATAATCATCAAATAGCTTCTATTTTCAAGAACCTGTGATGTAAAGCTCTGGAAAAGCTCTGGTAAAGCTCTTTATGCCCACAGTTTTCTATCATTCTTAAAATATTGCCGTAAGTAACATTCCCCTTTTACAGAAGAGGAAGCTGAGGCTTAGAGAGAGAGAAGTAATTTGCCCAAAACCAAACAACTAATAAGTGCCCTGGGTATCCTTCAGACTAGGTGTGTATGTCTCCAAATGCTAGGCTGCCCCAGCAGCTGATCTGTGCTGACTGGGGCCAGTTCGGCTAGTCTGTCCTGGCTGTGGCCTTGATGGCACTGGCAGCATAAGGAGAGTCCTTGGAAACCTAGAGGTGTCCATGACACACACTTATCAATCTTCTGGCCAGAGCCCCCACAACACTCCTGAATTACACTGCCCCCATTGCCTGGAACCCGCATGGACTCCACTCATCTTCCACACAGGGCTGGGGTCCCAGAGAAATATGTGAGCATGATTGTATGTGGAAGAAACAGAGCTCTGTGAAAATGTCTACCAAACAACCCAGATCTACGCTAAGGGCCAGGGCCAGCTGCCCCAAAGAAATAGTGCCTGAGCCAAAGGGGAAGAATGAGCTAAAAACTGAAGTGGGCCGGGTGGGAAAGTCGTCTAAAAAGAATGGCGCAAAGGCTGGGTGGTTGGGGTGGTGGTGGGGGCACGTGTGTACTTGAGGAATTGAAAGGAAGCTGGAGGGAACTCAGGAGAAGGGAATGTAATGCTAAATGATGATGGAAGGTGAGTCAGGGGAGGGCATTTAAGGAGTTAAGGAGGTGGCTCTTTATCCCAGGAGCAATGGGAAGTCAGTGGAGGGTTTTAGATGGGAGTGACATGGTAAGACTGGAGACGGCCAGAGCTATGCAGTAAGGTCAGTAAGGAGTTCCTGCAGGAGTCCAGATAAGAGGTAAGAATAGGGTTTGAAACATGGTGGACAATGATGTGGCCAGCAACCAACTACCAACAGGTAGAAGAGTCTCTGGACCTTATTGGACTCAGCTTGGATGAGCGGATTTATGGGAAAATGAGAAGTGACAGAGAGCTTTGAGGTAGATCACCTGCTTATGATCAACATTTAAATATGATATTAGAAGATATGGAGGAAACTGTGACCACTATAGAAATTAATGAAGAGACATATGAAGAGATATAAAAACCAACAAAATGGCATGTTCCAATGCTCTTTGTGGGGGGGTAGTGTTGTACTGGTTGCCCCTCCACTGAGAGTTGGCTGAAACAAATAATTTATCTTGCATGGAAATTAGGAGACTTTGTATGAGTGTTTCTTTAAATGTAGAAGATATTTAAAAGAGAAACCTGCATAAATTTTGATATTAAGAAATAAGTAAGGAATCTTCCACTCCTGAAATTAGTTGGTTTGCAGATAACTCACAAATTCTTAAGTTAAATGGCACTTTTATTTTTCTTAATAAAATAAGATGTGATCACCAAGATGCAGCCCTCTTTTTTAGGAGTTGATTTGCTCTACTGATCTCCTCCCCACCCCAACCCCCCATCCCCAGACAATTTCTGAATTTTTAAATTTAAATTAAATGTCTCCTTTTTCGATTTTTTTAAATGCAAAAAAAAAAAGGGAGGTAATAATAGCTTGGACCAGCAAGGCATCAGTAGCGGTGAAGAAAAGAGGGTAGATAAAAGAGATGCTTTGGAGGTGAAATTCACAGGATTTGGGGATGGTTCCTAGGATTCTGGCTTACCTGGTAGGAGGCAAATTTACTAAGACAGAGAAGACTGGGAAGGTTCACAGAGTGTGATCATGAGTTAGGTCTTGGACATGTTGGGGTTGAAGTTCCAATGAGACACTAAGGTAGAGATGTTTACTAGGTCAGAGCTTAGATAGAAATTTCTCCAGGATGAAGACATAAAAGTGTGAATCATCACCAAATGGATTGCAATCTAAGTTGTAGGCATAGATGAGATCACCAGGGGAAAAGTCCACAGTGAGTGAGCGTAAAAGCCTAGGAATGGGCCTTGAAGAGCGTAAGTATTTTTTTTTAATCTTTATTTTTTTCAGATAATTACAGATGTTCCTCTTTTTTTTCCCCTCCATAGCTCCCCTCTCCCCGATTCCCACCCCACTCCAAGCCTTCCCTACCCCCCACTGACTTCGTCCATTGGTGTAAGCTCTTTGTCCAATCTTTCCCGCACCTCCCACAACCCTTTTCCCCTAAGAATTGTCATTCTGCTCCCTTTCCATGTCCCTGATTCTATTACATTCATCAGTCTGTTCTGTTCATCATGTTCTTCATTCATTTGATTTTTAGGTTCACTTGTTGATAGATATGTATTTGTTGTCACTTGATTGTTCATAATTTTTTATCTTCACCTTTTTCTTCTTCTTTCTCTTCTTAGAGAATACCCTTCAGCATTTGATGTAATACTGGTTTGGTGGTGATGAACTCCTTTAGCTTTTTCTTGTCTGTGAAGCTCTTCATCTGACCTTCAATTCTGAATGATAGCTTTACTGGGTAGAGTAATATTGGTTGTAGGTTCTTGCTATTCACCACTTTGAATATTTCTTGTCATTCCCATCTGGTCTGCATAGTTTCTGTTGACAAATCAGCTAACAGTCATATGGGTACTCCCTTGTAGGTAACTAACTGTCTTTCTCTTGCTGCTTTTAAGATTCTCTCTCTGTCTTTTGCCCTTGGCATTTTAATTATGATGTGTCTTGGTGTGGTCCTCTTCGGATTCCTCTTGTTTGGGATTCTCTGTGCTTCCTGGACTTGTAAGTCTATTTCTTTCACTGGCATGGGAAGTTTTCTGTCATTATTTCTTCAAATAGGTTTTCAATATTTTTTTCTCTCTCTTCTTCAGTTACCCCCATTATTTGGATGTTGATACACTTGAAGTTGTCCCAGAGGCTCCTTATACTATCTTTATATTCTTGGATTCTTTTGTTTGGTTGGTTGTTTGTTTGTTTTTCTGGTTGGGTGTGTTTTGCTTCTTCATATTTCAAATCTTTGACTTGATTCTTGGGATCCTCTCGTCTGCTATTGAATCTTTGTATGTTATTCTTTATTTCAGTCAGTGTATGCTTAATTTCTGATTGGCCCTTTTTCATATTCTTGAGGGTCTCACTAAGTTCCTTGGAGGTTTCTAGAAGATTCTTGAGTAACCTTATAACTGTGGTTTTGAACTCTATATCCAGTATTTTGCTTTCACCCATTTCTTTCATTTGTGACATATTTCTTTGTCTCTGCATTTTGGATGCTTCCCTGTGTTTGTTTCTATGTACTGGGTAACTGCTAAGTCTCCTTGAGTTGATAGAGTGGCTTGTGTAGTAGGTGTCCTATAGGGCCCAGTGTCTCAGCCTCCCCAGTTACCTGAGGTGGATACTCTTGGTGCACCCCTTTGTGGGCTGTTTGCACAGTATTGTTGTAGTTAACCTTTGATTGCTGTTGGTATCACTGGGAGGAATTGATCTCCAGGGCAATTGGCTATGATGACCAGCAGCGTTTACACTGGAAGATCTATTGCACAGGAGATATCCTTAGGGAGCAGGACATACTTTAGTGGGGCTTTTGTGCTTACTGAGTCTGCCCCTTTAGTGTGTCTCTTATGGATGTGAAGAGTTGTAATCTGGTATGGTCTCACTCTGAGCACTGGGTACACTGGCTCTTGGATCTCCAAGGTCGTGCAAGGTCAGCCACTATCTGGGGCTTCCCAGCAGGAGCTACAGAGACATCTGCAGATCCCTCCTCTTTGTATGGGGTTTGGAAGTGCCCAGATGTGAAGCAAGGCCTGCTGCTGCTGCCAGGCCTTGGCTTCCTTTTGTAAGCTTTGGGACTCTGACCCAGCTGCAGTTTGATAGGTTTTAGGCAGAGAAAGGACAGGCATTTGTATGCAAAAGCCAATGTGCACAGCTTAGGTGGGGTTGTAAATTGGGTGGGGTGGGATCTCTGGGAATCACCAGGGCGGAGCAAACAGCAAGGGCTGCTAGACAGCCCTGCACCAGAGAGGTCCCTGAGTCTCTGTATCTTGTGCCCCGGGCAGGAACAATGATCACTGTGAGCACCTCTGAGAGAAAGCTGCCCTTGCATCCTGTCCCGATGCCAGACAGTCCAGTTTTATCCCATATGTGTCTGAGTCCCCCAGAGTCTTGCTGGGAACTGGAGTTCAGAGCAAGCAGGAGCTTGTATCTCCCTCCCAATTAAAAGAACAGCACATCCAGGTGCCAGCACTTTCCGTGCCTCCGAACCTCTTACCAGTCTCATGTGCTTTCTTCACCTCTCTAGTTGTGGAACTTCCATTCAGCCAGCTTTCCCGAGGTTCTGGGTGGTAGTTGTTCTGCCTTTTAGTTGTAATTTTGATGTGGTTGTGAGAGGCAGCAAGTATAGGTATTTATACCTATGCCACCATCTTGGTTCTCTCTCAGGCATGAGTATTTAATGACTGGATGGAGGAGGATGGCCCTGCAAAGGAGATGGAGAAAGAGACCAACCAGGAGACTATGGTGCCAAAGGTATCAGAGAAGCTAATGTTTTAAGAATGAAGTAATCAACTCAGCTGGCATGGCTCAATGGTTGAGCATCAACCTATGAACCAAGAGGTCACCATTTCGATTCCCTGTCAGGGCACATGCCTAGTTGCAGGCTCAATCCCCTATTGGGGGCATGCAGGAGGCAGCCAATTGGTGATTCTCAACATTGATGTTTCTATCCCTCTCTTCCTCTCTAAAATCAATAAAACTATATTTTCTTTAAAAAATGAAGTAATCAAAAGATCTAACAGGTGAATAGTGGTGGGGGGGATCCCATTCAATTTTGAGACACAGAAGTCACAGCTCAAACATCATATTTCAGGGGAGCTGTGAGAGGTGAAAGCCAAATCCAAATGAATGTTGGGGTGAGTAGGAATGCCATAATAGCCAAGGGTGGGGAAGGAAGCTGGAGTTAAGGTTGCAGGGAGCAGAAGGATGGGAAGAATCCAACTGAGAAGGTGGGATCCAGTACTCCGAGACGGAAGGGATCCCGGGTAGAGTGAGGTGCCTGAGAAGCAGAGGGGCTAGGAATCAAGGCCAGGCAGGAATACTGGCCTGAGATAGAAGGAGGGGGGCTTTCTTTAATTCATCGGGAGAGAGGACAGATATAGGGAGATGTGTGAACATGCTAGTGGGTAACTGGGGGAGTTCCTGTCTAGTGACCAAATCCTTCTCTGAAGGAAGAGGCAGGGTCACCTTTGCCAGTGAGGAAATGGAGGTGTAAAGAGGATGGGGAAGGTTAGAAATAGCCATTGAAGAGAGTAGGATTCCAAGCTGACTGGAGAAATGTGTCCAATTGCAGTCAATGGCTATGGTTTATGGGAACATCAATCTGACCTGGGGAATCGCTTGGCTACTTGTGCATGGCACTGAAAGGCAGACAGGGGGCTCATCTGCAGCTGGGGATTTGCCAGACAGATATGATCGAAAGGCAGAAAGGCAAAGGAGTTTGGGATACTGACAAGCAAATTATTACAATGCTGGGCCTTGGCATCTAAGTTGGACAAACAAGAAAAAAAAGGGAAAGAATGAGAGAGCTATGCATTAGGGAAACACAGAGAGGTCCACAGGGAAGAAGCCTGATGAGACTGAACAGTTCCTTGAGGATGCATGAGTAAGTGCGAGCAGCAAAGGAGTGGAGACAAGGCCCAGTGGGTGATGGTAAGAAGTTTGGAGTGGCCCCTAGGAGATGGCCGTTGTGAAGAGGAGCTCAAGGCCTGCCTTCTCTGGCACTGAAGTAACCCAGGCACATGGCAGGAAGCTGCAAAGGCTGCTGAGAAGTTCAATAAGCTGAAAACATAGGCACAGTCATTGGATTTGGCAAAACAGAGGTGAATAGTCACTATGTCAAGAGCAATTTCAGTGGAGAGTTGATCCCAAAAGCCGGTTGTAGTGGGCTGAGTCTGAGCAGGAGATGGAAGAGTGGAGGCGTCATCAATAAACAGCTCTTGGATTTGTTGTGAGAAGAGCAGAGAAGTGTCCCAGTCTCTCCCCTTCGGGCCGGGGCGTGAGGGAGGGTCAAGATCATACAAAATAATCTCATCACAGATTATTTTCTAGGATGAGAAAGAGTTAAGAATAATAATGAGCTTATGGGAATACTATAGCAAGGGGGTGGGAGGGGTGAGGAGAGAGAAGTGGAGTCCTGGAGGAGCCAAAGCATCCTGGAGACCCATGCCCACTATTGCGGGGCACATCCTCCGGGCAGCCAGCAGGAAGGTGGCGAGGAAGGCTAGGAGGTGGGTGGTTTGGTAGTGGGGATGAGAAGTCCTTCCCTGGCAGCGTCTGTTTGCTCAGAGAAGCTGGGCTGAAGTCACCGGCAGAGTGTTCTATTGAGAAATTAGCCCCGGCCTCATCCCCAACCCCCCAGTGACTCACCAGGAAGGAAAGAAAGGGCTTTTGTGTTCTGAGGCCATTTTTTCCCCCCACCTCACACCTGGGAAGGTAAACAGACTGTTTTGCTTTCTGGTGTCAGAGCTCCTTCTGACTGGCTAAGAGGGAGAAGCACTTAGGGAGCTGACCGTCCAGCATGGAAGTGAGGGGCAGAACAGGTACTCCCATCCCACTCTGAAACGGGCCCACACAGACGTGGCTGTGTGTCACTACAGATGCCAGACACTAAGGGCTGCAACGTTGCTGGTCTATAGGAGAGGCCCCTTTGAAAGAGCCTGGGATGAAAAGAATGGGGGTCCCCTTCCCAAAGACTGGGGGAGAAATAAGGGAAGCCCCATGGCAGTGACAGCAGCAAATGTCTGCAAAAGCAGCAGTGGTCCCCAAAAGACCGCAGCCTTTGCCTACAAGGCTGTGGAGCTCAGACCAACCACCCCTGGAACTGTGCGAGCCCCCCGAGTGCTTGGACAGTCGCAGGGAGTTGAAGGAGGGCTGTGAGTGATATGGGATGCTTACTGATCTGATTAGGGTGAGGACTCAAGCTGAATTTAATTTGATTTAGGGCAACTGAGATGTATTTACATCATGAGTTTGAGGAGAGTGTCCGGGGGGCCAGGACCTGAACAAAGGGTGAACAGTGAGGGGGAGCTGACATCTGGCTCTCCCCTCACCCTGCACCCTGGGGCCAGAACACGGCAGACACAGAACTACCACGTGGTACCATTTGGCCTTCACAGATGAGCACAAAGTCATCCCTGCCCGCCAGGCCCAGGAGCAGGGCAGCAGGTCAGACCCACATGGACCCCGTGCTCAGCGTTTGGCAGTCTAGACAGAGCCTGGACCTCTCCTTCTGTGGCTGTTTACGCACACACACTTGAGATTCTTGTCTGTGTGGACCGGAGCCTGGGTCCCTGTTATTTATTTACTTACTTACTTTCACCTCAGTCTTATGTCCAATTCCAGGTGCTGGGCACACTGAGAAAGTGAGCAGAGAAAGGGAACATCTACCTGTTCATTCCTTTAAATCTGTATTGAGCACCTATTGTGTGTCTGCTTCCCATGCTGGCCACTGGGATATGGCAGCTCCTCCTGCCCTCAAGCAACTCACAGTCTGGGCTGGGGGACAGACATAGGTATAGGTAGTGGTGATACCTAATGCTTAGAGTTTCAGCAGCTAAGCCCACAACCCAGCCAGGGGTTAGGATGGCTTCCCGAAGGAAGTGATGGTTCTAAACAGGTACCATTGGTTCCAAGGTACTGAAACCCACTCAAGATAGAGCAGGTCTTGCCCTGGCCGGTTTGGCTCAGTGGATAGAAGGTTGGCCTGAAGGGACCCAGGTTTGATTCCAGTCAAGGGCACATGCCTGGGTTGCAGGTCCGGTCCAAGGTGCAGGAGGCA
The DNA here is from genome assembly GCA_004026805.1 of Lasiurus borealis. Taxonomy (NCBI): domain Eukaryota; kingdom Metazoa; phylum Chordata; class Mammalia; order Chiroptera; family Vespertilionidae; genus Lasiurus; species Lasiurus borealis. Next base: position 18,020 of record PVJN01030072.1, on the reverse strand, counting down.
GCCAATCAATGATTCCTTCTCATCATTGATGTTTCTTTCTCTTTCCTCTGAAATAAATAAATAGATAGATAGATAGACGATAGATAGATATAGATATAGATATAGATATAGATATAGATTTTTTTAAATATAGGGCAGGTCTTAAGAGGTGTTTTTCTATGACTATGTGCAGGAGATTTTATGATCCACTTGGTTTTGTGTGGTCCAAAAGTCAGAAACTGTCTCTGTTTCTCTCTCCCGCTACCACTCTTTCTCGTTCCCTCTCCCCAACCACCTTTGGGGCTTTTTCCTCCATCTGATGTGTTCCTCACAGAGCTACATGGTCTCTGTTTTTCAAGTTTTACAGGACTGATTGGATGGGGACGCAGGAGAGACTGTATTTCTGGTCCAGCAACTGAATGAGTGAGGATGCCAAAGCCTGAGATGGGGAGAATTAAAGACCAGCGGATGTAGGTGGGAAAGTGAATCCTGTTTACCTGAGGGATGTGCAGAGAGTGGTATGAAGAAGGTTCTTGGTTGCGCGGGTCCTGAGCTCAGAAGAGAGGCCCAGACTAGAGATAGAGATTTGGGAGTTAGTATGTGGTTGGTGGTGGTTGAGATGGTCCAGGGAGAAAGCACAGAGGGGGAGAAGGGACAGGCTAGGATAGACCCCAGGAGGAGCAGGAGATGGTACAAGAGACTGAGGAAGAGTGGCCACTGTGGAGAGTCCAGGCCATCAAGCCAAGGGGAAGGATTGTTTTCACAAGTCAGCAATGAGCTGGCATAACTGGCTGAAAAGAATACTTTTCTAAATTGGGGGGAGAGGTGGAGAAGGAAGCCTCAAACAAAAACCTAGACCCGACCTAAATTCTGAAACACCTAAATTATGGCAAAAATGTATAAAGATGCATAAAAGTCTTAATACCTCCTCCACAGTACACCACAATTACCAATGGGTGAAAAACCACTGGCTAGGAATATTCATTTTTGATCTGTTTGTCATCAGGGTCTAATTGTTTGCCCAGAATCACTGGCGTCAGTCCCATCCCCTTCTCACACACCAGGGGGCGCAGACACACTGTTTCTGAATCCAACTCCCTGCAAAAGCAGGCAGTGATTACCAGAACTTGACCTCTCAGCTGAATCCATGGGCCCCACCTTCACTCCTGCCCTGCTCCTGTGAACCCTGAATCCAGGTGCTTCAACAGTCCCCAAACTTTATTTCCCACCTAACTCCCAAACTCATAGAGGTATCAGAGAGGCCCCACGGAAAATCAGTTACTCCACCACCGGAGTCCTCACCCAGGGGTCCTCACAGTAGGTTCCCCATCTTTCATGAGAGGGGTGGGTGAGAGGGCAGTTGAGGTTTTGGCTGACTTCTACATGATGGTGGCATGAACTGGGAAGGTGGGTCTGAAGCTGTGGGCTTTGCTGTCAAGGTGTGACTCTTGCTTTGGAGCTCACCCAAGTGCCTAGGAGTTAGGGCTCAGAATAAATCTTCAGGTACATGATTGGTTTAGCCCAGAGATTCATAGGGTCAGCATATGAGTTTGGCATGAGGCGTCAGAAACTAAATACCAAGGTCTATATCAAGTTTGGAGGACATGATCAAGTCTTGAACTCAAGGGCTAATTCAATATTTGATTCAGGTTCACAGCTGAAATTGACATAAATATTGGGTTATTGGCCAACCTGAGATGGGGTTGACATCCGATCAGAGAAGTAGAGAGTGAGGATGGGGACGAAGTGGATTTGCAGGGGAATTTCTGCAAAGTCAGTCTCATTAATCTTGGGTTCCACGATGATGATGATGATTAGAGTTGGGTCGAGTTAGGGTCCGAGAAATGGTCCCCAAGGATGGGTGGGGTTTGAGGTCAGTTATTTGTGTTAAAGGTCCTTTTCTTGGTGACCCACTCTCAATTCAGGAATTGGGCATCCCAATTCAGAAAGTGTGTTGGCATTGACCTGGGATTAGGATTAGAGTTTTTCTGTATGGTTTGGGGTTCAGAAGAGAGCACTGGGGTTCATAACAAGGTAGCCATTGGCCTGTAGGGTTCACATAGCAACGGGGGATTCAGAATGGGTACCAGGGCTGATGCTATTGCCACTCTCAAAGCCTAACGCTTAGGTAGAGATGTTAAGGAGATGTAGAGTCAGAAATGGTATTTGGGCTCACTATGGGGGTTTCAACTTAAAAATCACCGCTTGAGCCCCCCCATTTCAGACTCAGGGGTTGGAACTCAGTGTTGAGTTTGGGGGTGGTGGGTCGGGGCTCAGTATTATTAGATTTGCATCTGCATGCGGAGGACGCGGTGGGGTGGTACCAGATTTACAGGAGGGCGGGGAACCGCTCAGAGGACCCGGACTTGGTAGGGAGTTTGGGTCTGCACACGCTCACGCTCCCGGTGGAGGCTCTGGCTCAGTACTGGGCGTTCCGGGCGCTTGCACGCGGGGCTGGGCTGCGGCCTCGCCGGGCCTACTCGGCTCCGCGGCTCTGCGAGCGAGAGCGCACGAGGGGAGGGGCGGCGCGGGCGCGCGCACGGCGGGGCAGGGGCGCGGGCGGGGGCGCGCGCGGCTGGCGCTGGCGCGGGAGCGGCGGAGCGGCGGCGGCGGCGGCCGAGGCGGCGGCTCCAGCTCCGGCTCCGGCTCGGGCGGCGGTGGCGGGAGTGGGACCCGGGGCGGCGGCGGCGGCGGCGGAGGAGACGGCGGCGGCGGCGGCAGAAGAGGAGAGAGAGCAGCAGCCTCAGCGGCTGGTGGGGGACATGCGGACCGACGGCCCCCGGAGAGGCGGTGAGTGACCCCCGTGCCGGCCCCTCCGCGTCTGCTCCTGGCCCACAGCCCCCGCCCTCTGCCCACGTCCCCCCGGCGGAGCGGGTGGCGGTCCCGGGTGTGTGTGTGTGGTGGTGGGGGGGTGCTCGGGGCGCCGCCGAGGCCGGGCCGCGCCCCCACCTGCCGCGCCCGCAGCCCCTGCTCCGAACCCCCCGCGCCCGGCGACTCCTCCCCGCGCTCACCCCCGCGGCGGGCGCGCCCCCCACCGCCGCCGCCGCCGCCGCCGCCGCCGCCGCCGCTGCCCGGCTCCTCGCCGCCTCCCCCGCCGCGCCCGGCCTCCCCGCCGCCGCACCTGAGCCGCAGCCCGCGCGCCCCCCCCAACCCCCAACCCCCAAACCCCGGTGCAAAGTTTCCCTTTTGCCTTCGTGCTCCCCCTCCCCCGCCCCGCCCCGCGGCCCCCCTCCGCCGGCGCGGACGCGCTCTGGGGGCGGCCCGGCGCCTCCCCCGACCACCCTCGCCCCGGGTGGGTCCAGGCCGCGCCCCCGCCGCACCGGCGCCCCCTCCCCGCCGGCGGGGGAGCCGCAGCGACGCGGCCCCGGCTCGCTCGCTCGCTCGCTCGCCCGCGGCCCTGGCGCACGTGCGGTCCCGGGGTGCGCCGGGCGCGAGTTTGGAGCCCTCACCCCCTACACCCCCCACTCCCGCTCCATCGCCAGCGCGGGCTGCGGAGGGGCAGGGCCGGGCGGTACCCACCCTCCCACCCCCCTCCACCCACCCAGTGCCGCGTCCAGAAGAGGCCCCGGAGCGACCTGCCCCGGGAGGACGTGTCCACTCGCACCCGCTCCGGAAAGTTCACTCAGCCGCCCGCGTCCCGTCCCGTCCCGTGCCGGTGTGCCCCGTGGCTCTCCGCGGCTTTCTCGCTCCCCCCTTTCCGCTCTCGGGCTCTGTCTCTGCCCTTCAGCGTCTCTGTGTCTCTGTCTCCCTGTGTCACTGCCTCTCCAGTTCATCTCCCCTTCCCTCCCCATGCCCGCCCGCCGCAATCTCAGGGGCTGCCTGGGCGCTTGCTTTCCCCCTCCTCGGTCTCTCTGTCCTCCCTTCCCGGGTCTCTGTGTTGCGCCTCCGGGTCCTCGGTGGTCCCCCACCCCCCCACCCCCCATCTCTGAGCCTCCCTTCCTGGGTCTCTCTCTCTCTCTGTCTTGTCTCTCACTGGTCTCTTGGCATCTCCGCATTCCTCTGCTAGGCCCCCTCCCCATTTCTGTGGAATGCTGCCCCTCTGGTTCTTCCATCCCGGGGTGGGGGAAGGGCTGGCCTTTCTCCCCATTTCAACATCCCCCCCTACACCCCAGTACAGGGGCCCCTAGGTGGGTGGATGGAACAGGTTGGGGAGTGGGAGCCCGGCCCCTGGGTGAGCTGCGAAATGGAAGGGAGGCTGCTTGCTGCCAGGGTGAGGGGATCCTCTGGATTCCCCCGGGGACAGCCACGCAGAGCTTGGGCGGCTGGACTGCTGCTGAGCGTTGGTGATAAAAAGGCTCCACTTTGGCTCCCTGAACAGACAAGGGCAGGGATCCAGAGAGTGACCCTGTGCCTGCAGGATCTGGCTGGAGAATCCAGGAAGTGCTCTGTGGGGTGAGAGGCCTGGAAAAGGGGTGCTTCCAGCGGGGGTCTTTGATAGTGAAGGATTCCCCCCTGGAAAGGGAAAGGGTCTGCGGAGGGAGGGAGGGATTCTCGGGGAGGCAGCAGGGATCTGATGTGATCCAGAGGAGGGTTCTGACAGGAAATCTCAGGGAAATTCTCTGCTTGGCTCCTTATTAACTCTTGCTTCAGGAGACCCAAGAAAATCCCGGTTTTTCCACTGATTATATGTACAAACCTGGGACTTAAAAGAAGCAGCAGGTGTAACTCCCAAGCACACAGCTCCCCACATCCGCAGCCCCAGGCACAGGCCACACACTCACACCCCCTCATTTCCACACTCGGCTCACTCCACACATACATCCACTTGCCTGATTGCCCCCACACTTGCACACTTGGGCCTGCACGGCAAGCCAGAGATGAGAAATCTGCTGTGCTTGCAGGCCCTGCACCAGCCACTTCATGCTTGTGCTCTCACAGCCCCGCCGTGCACACCCAGGGAGGGTTGCGTGCACACTCAAGTCCTGCACATTCGCGTGTCCCCCTTCTTGAACATTTTTGCTTGCTCAACATCCTCATCCTTTGAAAGGTCTGTAGTCGTGTTTTCTTTTCCATGTGTTCTTCCTCTTTTCTTCCCTTTAACAGGGAAGTTGTTTTGCTATCATTCCTTCCTTCCTCCCCGTCTTTCTCCCCCCAGCAGCTCCTGCCCTCCTCTCTGTTCAGCTCTGTGCACCCACCCTGTGGGATAGGGACTTCCACGAGAGGAGACTGGATCGGAGTGGTGGTGAAGCAGGGGTTGTTGGTTTTTTGTGTGTGTATTGGGGGTGGGGGGGTATAGTAAGCAGAGACCGGCTAAAACTTTTCTTGGAAATTGTATTGGAACGCAACAAAAATGCTGGCCCTGGTGATCTGTGCTCCCCTCACTCTTCCCTCTCACCCTAACTGTGAGAGTCCATTACTGAAGGCTCTAGGTCAGGGGGAGGTGAGAGCTAGACCCTCTCCGCAGAGGCTGTGACACGCAACATAGCTCTCTTCCACTTTCTGACTTGAGACCTCGAGGGGCGCATTTCCTCCGGAAGGCTCCGTCATGCCCCCTGTAAAACGGGGCGGCTGAGCCAAGGCTGTTGTGAGACTCCAAGGGAACTGGATGACCGTGCAGCAGCAGCAGCAGTGGCATTCGCTTCCATTGTGGTTATGACACTGCTGTGTGCTCGGACCAAGCTTGCCGCCAGGGTCTTGCCCTTGAGAAGCTCGTGGTCCCCGGGGGAACAGATTGCATCATGGGATTATAGAGCAATTCAGTAACCTCTTATTGATTGCTAACTGTGTGCCAGCCTCTGGGCTAGGCACTTTCAGCCAGGCTGCTTTGCTTCCTGGGGGGCCAACAGCTGTGTGGAAGAGGCAGCCCACCACCCCTTAGGAGCTCCTGAGATGGAGCTCATCATGAGTGCACCTAACCCAGTGGTCTGCAAACTCAAGAGTCAACAGAGCGGCAAACCGTTTGCAGACCACGGACCTAACCTAAAGCAACTCGAATTCTGAGCTGAAGTTAGAAAGTTAGGGGTATGTAACAGGAAAAGGTAGAGGGGGAGAGTCCAGAGGTCAAAGTGAGATAAATCCCAGAGGAGACCAAGAAGCAGCTATCTGAAATGGGTTTTGAGAGATGAGTAGGAGTTTTCCAGTGGAAGAAAGGGCATTCCAGACAGGAAAGAAAAAAAAAAACAGTACAAGTGAAGACTCATTCAGAGGCTTGTTATTTGTGGGGTATCAGAGATACAGTGGATCACAGAGGGCCCTGAATGCCCACTTAACTAGCTGTGACTTTATTCTGAGAACACCGAAGGGAGACCCAGAGGATTAAAGCCTGGGAGTGGGAGGTGGTACGCAGTGTGTTATGATCAGATTTGTTTCTGGAAGAGGATTCTGCGGTTATGGGAAATGGATGAAGGCAGGATGCTCAGTGAAGAGGAGGAGGGTTCAGGTGAGTCAGGAGAGAGAGAGGATGGTGGCTTGGATAGGGCAGTGGCATGGAGCCATTTAGAAGGCACATTTTTTAAGACAGGGTGATTTGTTGGATGTGGGGGTGAGGAAGAGGAAGAGGTCCAGGTTCCTGGAAGTGAAAAGTGGGGCCTTCACAGAGCCGGGGACATAGGGGGAGAGGTAGGTTTGGAAGGCTGGTAATGAGCTCAGGGTTGGACACATTGCTTTTGAGATGCAACATTTGAGGTTGGGGCAGGGTGGACGGAGCTCCAGCAGGGGGTTGAGCGTGAGCACCTGGCGTGTGAGAGAGAAATCTGGGCCGGTGAAAGGATGGGGAGTTATGTGAATGTAGAGCTGTGCTCCTCAAGAGAAGATAACCTCAGTGGTTAAGAGCACAGACTCTGGTTTCTAACTGCTGGGGTTCACCTCCGCTTAGTAGCAGTGTAACTTCGAGCAAACTTCACATCTCTGAGTCAGTTTTCTCACTTGTCAACTGTGTGTAATACAATTCTGTGCCGGATAGGGTTGCTGTGAGGATTGAATCAACATGCTGCAAGTGCTAGGACAGGCCTGGCATCTAGCAAGCGCCAAGTCAGTGTTAGCAGTTGTTACTGCGATCAGCATGGTGGTGCACACCCACCTGCATCGGAATGAGGGGGCTTTACAAACTACCTCGTTAAGGGGAGGGCACCTGCTCGTCTAAAGTAGCTGCAATATCTGAGCTTAGGCTGGCAAGGTGGGGGAGCTCCACAAAGGGAGTGCCCAGCTCTCACCGTGTTTATGGGATTTTGTGTGTGTGTGTTGCTCAGGTATTTTTGATCTACAGATGGGCCGGTCTGAGGAGACTAGAGGAAGAAGCCCCGGGGAAGAGACCCGGTGTTTGAGGTGGACGGAGGGGATTCTCAGAAGGGGCATCTTCAGTATGTTCACTTGCCCACTTCCCCCACCCCACCCGAACCCTGAGTATCTAGCGAGGTTCTTTATTCCCGCATCTGCCTCGGAGGTGCAGGTGCACCAGTATTTTGTGTGTCCCCGACCTCCAGATCCGGAGAGGATGGTTCTCACTCCTCGCCAGTGCGGGAGCTGCTGCATTCGGTTCCTGGTGCAGCCGAAGCGGCTTGCCTGAGGGTTGCTCTGGAGGGGCATCTGTGCTTCTCCGCATCTCAGCGTGTTCCTGGTCCCGCTGCCAGGCCACCGCGAAGATCCCTGCTGGGGGCCAGCCCCGCGCGGCTGCCAAGGCCTTCTTAACCTGATCGTGGGCCTGGCCACCAACCTCAGCCCTTCCTTCTGAGGCCAGAGATAGCTAACCTGTTTCTGGTGCCAGTCAGGTTCCTTCTGCGTGGCTTTCTAGTTATCTTCTGGGTGGATCCAGTCGTTCTGATTGTTCTGGGCTTATCCTCGGGTGAGTCTAGAGTGATTCTGGGTGATTCTGATTGTTGGTCTAGGTGGGTGTGGGGGGGCAGTTTGATCTTGGACTGGTGTGGTTCCAGGTGCTGTTGAAGCCTGCCCCGATGCTAATCTTTGTGCTTCCCAAATGTCTGTTTTATCTGTTCTCTGACCGCCTTTGGCCATTTGGGACACAGACCTTTTTTCAGGTGTGGCTTCTGCTCAGTGTAGGTCCCGTCTGGACACCAGTCCCAGTCTCGTGGTGTGGCCATGGAAGTGGAAGTCTTGCCTGCTGGCTTGGAGGGGAGGAGGGGATTGGATCCTCCCTGTTCTCGCCTGGGACTTTGCTCCTCCGCCCCAGGGTCCCTGAGCGACGGTAGAGCCAACAGCCTCACATCTGGCACTGTGAGGCCCCCGCTGCTGGCGTCCCCAGACAAATGGGCCTTTGAGTTTCGGACACGGAAGCTGGTTTGTCTGGCCAGACCCGCCTGACAGCCTGTGTGCAAAGGAGCGATGGCCGGAGGGAACTTTGTGGAGAAAGTCAGTGGTCTGGGGGAGGGGCGCCATCCTGAGTGAGTCCCAGGACTATTGGTTCTTGGGGTGATGGAGGCAGGGGAGGGTGAGACACACAGGGCCAGCGCGGATGGTACTGGGCTGGTGAGTCTTCCATCCGTGGGGACATCCCCGGCAGCGTTGGCAAAGGTGGTCAGTCTCCAGTGAGGACGATTCCCAGATACAGGAGCCTGGGCTGGGCTGGGCTGGTGAGGACCCCCTCCCTGAGCCCCATTCTTTGGGTCGGCTTTGGGAGGAGCTAAGATGGCATTGCTGTGGGGTGGGGATCCATGTGCATGTGGGGGCGGGAGGGTGAGGGCTGAGGGTGAGGATAAGCCCGTTTGGAGGTGTATCCTATGTCTCATGGGCACCAGCGGTGCCAAGTCGCCGAGCTGTGGTGAGGTGGTGATGAGAGGGAGTGGGCGTGTCTGGCCCCTGCCCCCACCCAGGATGGTGCCCACACTGGCGGAGGCGCTCAGTAATGGTTCTAGAAGGAAGGGGCCAGGCTTTGTTGCTGTATGTGTGCCAGCGGAGGAGGCATCCAAGGCACGCCTTCATTTTAAAAATTATAGAGAAGGAGAAAGTCAAAAATAAATATTGTTTCTAAAGCTTCTTTGAAAAACTGCATGTATGCTGCCGTGGTTCTTCGGCCTGTTTTCTGTGAACTCATTCATGCATGCATCCACTCATTCAGCAGATCTGGATGGAGCACCTACTATGCGCCAGCTCTCTGCTGGGTATTGGGGAGACAGAGCTGGACCGGGCACACGCCCAGCTTATGGGTGTGACTCAGCGACCACTCAGCAAATGTGTAAATAAATAAGTCATCACATTTGTGGTCACTGCTCCAAGGCAAGGCCCAGCATGTAGCCTCGGATATCTTGTGAGAAAGTACCATTGGCTCTGAGACCTGAGGGGCAGTTGGCTAGAAAAGCATGGCTGGTGTGTTCCAGGCAGAGGCAGAGGCTGGGAGACTGGAAGAAACGTGGCACCTTTGAGGATCGGAGGAGGAGGTTGCTGCAGTTGGCTGGTGGGAGGGAGGGGAGCATGGTCAGGTAGTGCTGTAGAGGTGGGCCTCGCCGACAGTTCCGCTGGCTGGCTGGTGATGCTGAGGAGTTTGGGCACAGTTTTAGTGCTGAGGCCAGCGACTTGGTCTGTGTTGTTTCCAGCTCTGTCCTGAGTGGCCAGGGGAAAGTCTGGCACACAGTAGGTGCTCAGGAGTATCGAATATGCAGGTGCATGAGTGAAGGGAAGGGCATTTCCATAACCTGCTTTTTTCCCCTCCCTGCATAAAGAGTAAATTTTGAATATCTTTCTGTGGCAGTAGTTATTCTGTGAGGAAAGTCTTAATGTTGTCATCCTGTCCGTTCTCTCCAGGAAGGAGCAGAGGCCTCGGTTATCCAAGAGTGCTGGTTGTCCAAGAGCAACTGGTGTGAGCAAGCAGAGACCTGGTGAGTGTGCCCACCGTGTGCGGGGTGTGCCTGTGGCTGAGAGAAGACGGAGGCCTGGACCAGGGAGGCGGGGATGGAGGTGGAGAGAAGGGTTTTGCGAGCGCTGAGGGCGGTGCAGTAGATAGGAACAGGGTGAAGGATTGAATGTGGGGCATGAGGGAGGAGGGGAGGTGTCAGGGACTCTGCCCGGGTTTCTGACCGGCATGGGTGATGGGGGTGGGTGGGGACTGATACACAGCTTGTCAGCTGCCGTAGGTGTGAAATAGGCTTCTGGGCGACACCCCGGGATCTCTGCTTTTTTGTTTACCGTGTTTCCATGGAAAAGACGGTTCTCTTCAACTGTCGATTGCGGTCGGAAGAGTAGGGCACCCATAGGACCCGGAGCACCTCATTCCTGGTCTCCTTGAGGTCCACTTCTCTTTTCTTTCCGCTAGAAGCACGAGTGGGGGGACTGGAGAGTGAGGTTGGAATTAGAACATGCTGGGCCTTGGATGTTGGGCTAAATACTGGGCTTTTTCCTGCGGGTGACATGGCGGCATTGAAGGTTCTTAAGCAGAGAAGCAGCATCCATGCCTTCCCCTACCTATTTTCCCCGTCCTTTTGTCTACTTACGAAACATTGTGTCTTCTATGAAATGAAACGGCCAGCAAAGTTTGCTTGAGGGACACGATCAGATTTGCATTTTCGTGAGCTAACAGGGGGCATTGGTTTGTGTGCACAATGGATGGGGGGAGGGGGTGTCCAAAGGCATGAAGCCCACTGAAAAGGTCCGCAGTTGCCCAGGCCGAGTAGCTGGAAGTGGCATCCCATGCACCAAAAGGTTGAGGGTTCTATTCCCAGTTGGGGTGTGTACAGTGGCAACCAATCAATGTTCCTCTCTCACATTGATGTTCTTCCTTCTCTCTCTCAAAATCAATAAATGTATTCTTGGGTGAAGATTTATTAAAAAAAAAAAAAAAGTAGTGGTGAAGGTCTTACTGACATGTGGTAGTTGGGATGGGTGCCGGGCAGATTCAGACTTACTGACCTGCTGGGCGTGTGGGATGCGGAAAAGGGAGACTTTGAGGAGGACCGGTTGGCTTGGGTGACCGGGTCACGGTGGCACTATCACTGAGCTGGGGACCTGGGGGAGGGTGAGTTCCATCCTCTGAGAGCTCCTTGAAGGCAGAGCCCAGGACTGTCTTGTTCATCATCCTGACTCCTGGCTCAGGGCCCAGCAGGGCTCACTGAACGGTTCTGCACAGACGGCTGAATGAAGAGGGCGGGAAGAGCCGGGTCTGGCCTGGGCAGGGGAGGGAAATGAGCGAGTACTGGGTATCTTCTGGGGGCCAGGTCCTGGGCAGTGAGGTGGACATGGCGGTTATTTAGAAGGTGCAGCAAGAAAGGACTTGTCACAGGTTAGAAGGGTCCGATGGGGAGGATGGGTGTGGGAATACCTTATATCCCTTTACCTGTCCATGCTGAGATGATGGATCTTACCTATCTGGGAGCCCAGTCGTACCAGAAAGGGTGCCTGCAAGTGGAATTCCCTGTCTTCTGGGGAGGCTACTTGCTGCTGGCGTGTGTGAAGGGGTGCGGTTCCCGTAAAGCTGTCTCTGGAGGCAGTGCCGACTTGGAGGGGGAGGGGAAGATGCATTGAGATCCCGAGGCCCCTGGACAGCTAATACAAGAGTGAAGTCAGGCGGGGGCCTGCTTGGGTACGGGCCCAGGGTGCGCTTAGGGGTCTGGGATCTGGGGCAGGGTCCAGGGCAGGTCACATCAGGCTAGGCTAGGTCAGTGAAAGAGCCTGCTGTCTACACCAGGGTTTTTCCACCTCAGAACTGTTGACATTGACCAGATAATCCTTCGTTGTGGAGGCTGGCCTCTTCCAGGATGTCTGCAGGATATCTGGCAGCCCCCCTGTTTCTTCCCACTAGAAGCCAGTAGCACCCGTCCCCCGCCCTTGTTGTCCTCAGTGTTGACAAATGTCTCCAGATGTTGTGTAATGTCCCACGGGGACGGAACCACCCTGGATGGATATCACCTCTTGCTGCCTTTAGTAATCTGTGCAGACCTGGAAAACTGGGGACGGCCAGTCCAGGAAGCTAGTTAGTGATGGGCCACTCGAGCTGAGTTCTGAAAGGTGAGTAGGTGGGGGCAAGAGAAGGGCCTTCTTCTCAGTAGAGAGAGCAGCAAGTGCAGAGGCTCTGGGGGCAGCCACCTTGACCCCCCAAGGAGGCTCCACTCCCCTGAGGAGGGAGACTGAGGGCTGGAGGCTGAGGGATTATGGCTGTAGGAAGGTGCATCTGCTGGTCCCCTGGGTCTGCCCCTAGAGCTGGACTTTGTGCCCTTTTCTCCCCTCCCAGAGATGCTGGGACACTCTTCCTAATCCCCTCTCCACTCTCAAGGGAGACTGGAAACCTGAGGGGGCCCAGCTGTGGGGGGTGGGGGGACAGGCGGGCTGTGGGCTACGCTCAACGACAGGCCAACTGGCTGGCAGAGAGAGAAAGGCAGCCTGCTGGCGGCCGCCTCCTTCCCCAGGGTTGGGGTCCCGGCCGAGTCTGTGATTTATTCCGGTCATAATTCGGCGGTTGGTTTGGTGAGAGTTGGAAACATGTTGGTTTTCCCTTCCCAAGTGTAACAAGCCCGTTTCCGCCTCCGTGGCCGCTGCTGCAGTGCCACGCGGTGAACTGTCCAGGACGTGACAAAAGGGCTCGGTTAGCTGCCCGCTGATTAGAAGATGAACAGCTTTCAGCTCTCGCTGCCCTCAGGCTCCTCTTGCTCAAACACCAGCCTCTCCCCGGGGCCAGCACTCTGTGAGGCCCTGGGCACCCCTCCTTCTGCTGATGTCCATTGTGGGGTCCCAGCCTCCTGGGAACCAGGATTCTTGCCAGGGGAGGAGACTGAAGGAACAGGTGGTATTTGGAGATTAATTAATATTTGTGAATAATAACACGTGCCCAAGGGAAACAAATCAATCAGTGTTTGCATATTCACGAGGAGGTCAGAAGGATCCCAGCTGTGCTCCAGCCGGGGAAACACCCCCCATTTCTGGCGGCACAGGGTGTCCTGGGGGTGTGGCTCTAAGGCCGACAGGGATGGCTAGGTTGGGCTGCATGGGTGTGACGTGACCTCTGTGTAACGTGCATTTCCATGATGATTGTGTTGAATCCCGTGGTTTGGTGTGGTGCCTGCTCTTCCTCCCTGTCCCCTCAGAGCAGTGACTCCCAGGGTCTTTGATTTCACAAACAAGTACAGTTTCCAAAAGCACTTGGGGGCCAGACATGGGGTTGGCAATTTTTTATTTTGCCCAATAAGGACATTATTTTTTTAAAAAAAATAAAATAACTGCTATCTGCTATCATCATCATTTCATACCAGAAAGGACATTTTAAAGCCAAGGACAAAATTTGAGAATAAAGGACAGTTCTTCCCAAGAAAGGGCAGTTGGCAGTTTCACACTGACATGGCAGAGAAAAAGGATATATTAAAAGCCATCTGAATGTAGGAAAATTACATTTAATTATATTCTGCAGCATCACCCAGTATGGAGTTTGTTTTCCTGTCCATGTCAGTGCGTTAGAACCGATGGCCCGCAGCGCAGTTCAGAGTGTGCGAACGCGCAGGCCTTTGTTTCATCTCAGGTGTTAAAAGCCCGGACTCACCCAGCCGTGGTGGGGTGAAAGTGGACGCTCTGCTCTTAACACGGTCACGCCGGATTCAGTAGGTTCTGTGCAACCCCAGCAAGGCTGGCATCGACCCCTCTCTGCTCCTCACCCACCTTTTCCCCACAGGTGACCCTGAGCACTCTAAAGTGGGGGCCACCTGGGGGTCAGGGGACCCCGGAGCTGGGAATGGCCTGCACCACCTGACATGGGACAGGCTCTGTGCCCCGAATCTGGGGCGGGAGGGCAGCTTGCTCGTGCCAGGAGCTGGTGAGAGAGAAGCCCTGCTTTGGACAGCGGCGTGGTTGACTGAGTAGTTCCCTGAGAACGTGTCTGTGGATGTGTGTCCCTGCACCTCCCCTCTCTGGGCAGCCATGTCCCTCTGTCCATGGGCCGCTGGAAGAGACCTCTGGGGAGGAAATGTCTTTTCAATTTCTCTGCTTTTGTCTGTCCTGCTTCCTGGGTCTGAACAGTGTCATGCATACCCTAGACCCAGAAACACAGAGGGTCCTGGATCCCCAAGTAAGAGCCACTTGTCTTTTGTCACATCCGGACGAAGTTCCCAGAAGCCCAGGTTCTCTGACACCACGGTCAGAATGTCATCCGGCATTGTCCCTCGTGCTGTCTGCTCTGGCGGTATATCCCCGGGATGGCTGTATTATGGACATAGAACCCTTTCCATCTATAACGGGTGACACCCCTATGATAAAGTACTGGAGAGTAATGCAATTCCATGTCTACCAGGCAGCTGCACTCCCATGATGTGTGGGCCCTCCTCACCACGTTGATGTCTGGACCAGACAGCTATACCTCTGTGAAGTCCACGCCTGGGTGTTGGGTTGCTGTGTGCACCAAGGCAGCTACAGGGGATTAAGCCTCTGTGGTCTTTCTGTTGGGGAGTTGCATTTCAGGGCGACTGTGCTGTGTAATTGTCCCTTCATAAAACCTGTTTTATGTGGTTTCATCCCCTTTATGTCCAAACCGAGGAGCTATGCTCCCAGGATGAGTGTTCCCCAGGGTTAAGTCCCTGTGCTATCTGCACTGAGGGGGTTCACACCGGCTGCTTTTCCTGAGGTTAAACCTTTGTGAGTGTTGTATTGTTGCCCCCATGATGTCTGTAGAAGCCCCTCTCCCTGTCTTTTGATGAAATACTCTACTAAGCTATGAGCCGTGATATCTGTCCCAGGGACTACAGGATGGTTGTGTCGGGACCATACCTGCCTGCCTGCCGGCCTGACACGGCATTTTGCCTCCTGATGTCTGCTGGGATGTTGAATTCTGTTGTTGGCTGTACCGCTGAACACAGTGCCATGATGCCCAAGCCCAGACAGGGCTCTGTGATATGCGACCTCCATCCCCACATGGCCATGCGGGGAGGGCATAATTGTGAGGGCTCCCTCTCCCAGTCTCAGCAAGCTGAGCTCTGTGATCATTGAGCAGAATCCCAGGTGTTCTACAGATGGGGTTGGATGCCCATATATACCCCTTTCAACTTTCTTTCCCTGCTCAGCTCCTGTCTCAGACTTCTGGCGAGATCCGGGACAAGGGACATCTCCCACCCATTTCCCTTTGTGTTCAGCCCGTTCCACTTCACAGTCCTGCTGGCTTTGTTCCAGCCCCTTTGCCCACCTACTGCCCTCTGATCGCAGGACCTCTCACTTTCTCTGTTGAGGCTAGGATTCAAGTTCTAGGAAGGAGTAGAGCCGTCTTGGAGCCCTGTCCTTTCGTGTTCACCTCTATGAAGGCCTCTTATACTCTCTCCCTACAGCCCTGTTACTTCCTTGCCAAGTGTTCTTACGGTGGGTCAGCTGTGATCACAATTCTCCCACCAGAGTCAGTGCATACCACCGCAGGGCTGTGGGGTATGGTGTGTTCCCGGTCACTCGCTCCCCCTCTATGTCCAGTGGCATTTTGAGAGCATCAGTGAGGGTCTCATGTGCCAGCTCCTGCCCAGAGGGAAGTAGAAACAAAGCTGGTGGTCACTGGTGGGAATTCCCAGAAGCGCTCTGTGTGGGGACCTGGAAGAGGTCCCCAGAAATTCCCCATTGGGGCTGGGCCACGAAAGCAGTGCATCTGTACTGCGTGGTGAGAGCAAAGGCCTGGAGGCATTCAGTCAGCCCCACATGTGATCTTCCCCATGCACAGGTTCCTGTGTGTGCGAGTGAGACTTTTGAGCCTGTGGCTCTGTGAAGTTTGCCCCTGGCCCTGCTGGGACGAGAGCAGAGGAAGTATGGGCTGGATCTAGGGTTCAGCACCCCATTCCTGGTCACTAGGGCCTCCCTAGAGTTTCCCATTGGAATGGAAAGGTGCCAGGGGGATTGGTAGGACGGGGGTAGCCAGGTGGGCAGCTGCAACTCGTCAAGAGCGTGTCCTGGCGAACCCGGACCAGTTGTGGCTTTGACTTCAAGCCTGTGATTCCTGGATCCTATCAGCCACTATCAAGTCTGTGCTCAGGTCTGCGCTCAGCATGTGGGGTCTGGCCTCCTGCCTGTGCCCTCCCTCCCTGCTGAGAGAGGAGCGGGGAGGAGCATGGAGTCCCTAGCCCATATGGGTCTGCTAACGTCTCCCTGATCTCTGTCTCTGTCCTGTTTTGTTTAGTCTCTGTATCTCTGACCTCATTCCCCTGTCCCTGCCCCTTACAGAGGCCAGTGGGGAAGGCAGGATCTGGGATGGAGCATCCCTGCACACTGTTTGGTTACATTAGTCCCTG
Source organism: Lasiurus borealis (assembly GCA_004026805.1). NCBI lineage: Eukaryota > Metazoa > Chordata > Mammalia > Chiroptera > Vespertilionidae > Lasiurus > Lasiurus borealis. Next base: position 1,920 of record PVJN01030072.1, on the reverse strand, counting down.
ACCCCTATTCAGGTTTAGGGGATGACCTGAAGGCTTCTTATACTCTCTCCCTATAGTGTGATTATTGGGCTTTTTTTGTGGAGTGGGGGGCTGTACTGGAGGGTCAGTGGGGAGCCAGGTGGTCACAGAGGTCAGAAGGTGATCATTGAATAGTACAAGGGGGTATCTGTTGAACGGGGCTCTGGATGGTCAGTGAGGATGAGCAGGTGTGTGGGTGGTGAGGCCAGGAGGTGGCCTGGGTGGGCAATAGGGACATGGGTGGATACCATGTAACCAGCTTGCCCTTCTCTCCATCACAGGTAGATTGTCCCGGGCTGTGGCTGGCTGTGGCGCTGGAGCTCTGGATGGCCCCTGAACCAGCACCAGGGAGGAGGATGGTTCCCCTTGTGCCCGCACTCGTGATGCTTGGTTTGGTGGCGGGCGCCCATGGCGACAGTAAGTCTGACCCCTCAAGGTGTGGGATCTCCCAGCTCAAAAGATGGTGTGTCCCTCCTAGCTGGACTCTGGGATGGGGGCAGGACCAGCCATTAGGAAAGACAGGATGGCGAGATACCCCTCCAGACCTTCTGTCCTAGAGAGAACCCCTCACACAGAGAGCCCCCCTCCGTGCTTCCTGGGTGCATCCTGTGGAATGCCGCCTGTCCCTTAAGGCACTGCAGGATCGAGCATGTTGTCTGAATGTTACCCTGTTTTATGGGCTGACGGTAAGACATGTCCAAGATTCATGTGGTCATTGGGTGACATGCTCAGGCGTGTATTGTGTCCGCCACTGCAAATCTGTGCAGAAGGCACAGCGTGAGCTATGTCGGGGGGTTGGCGTGGGAATGGGGGCTTGAAGAGGGGGGGGTTGATGCACAAAGAATGTGAATGAACATGGAATGCCACTTGTATCCACAGACACAGGGAGGGCTCAGAAGGCAGAGCCATTATAGCTCTTCCCTGGGCTGGACCCTGGAGATTGAGGTGTGGAGACACAGAGCCCCTCCTTTCCTTCTCCCCTGAATCTCCCAGACAAAGGGGCATCCCCCGCTCCCGGCCCTCTGCACTTGCCCAAGAGGAAGCTGGGCTGCAGCACCCCTGTGTGTGTGTGTGTGTGTCTGTGTGTGTGTGTGTGTATGTTGGGGGAGGTGGGATTGTCCCCTGCCCAGATCCAACTCCGAACTTTAGTCCCTTTCCTGCCGCCCTTCCCCCTGCCTGGCACTACGAGACTGGCCGCCCCGTCACCATGGTTACCATTGCTTGGTTACTGGTGGGAGGCGGGGCACAGGGCGGATTGAGCCAATCTGCACACTGAGGGGGAGGGGCGAGGTCGGAGCCAAGGTCCCTGGGGGAAGGGGCTGTTCCCAGCCGGTTCTGAGCCCAGAGGTGGCTCAGGGCCAACCCAGGGGTCAGCAGGCCATAGGGTTTTCCCCACACCCCCCTCTCCAAGTCGCTAGGCAAAGATCTCTCTTCTTGCTCCACACAGGCCCTTTCTCCTAATGGCTCATTAATTATTCAGGACCAGATCTGGAGTTGGACTGGAGCTCCTGCCCTTTGTCCTCCCTGGTGGGGCTAGAAGGGCAAGGGGGGGGGGGAGGTAATCTTCCCAGGGCGTGGGGGTGAGGGGTAATGGGAGCACCCAGGTGCACGCGGTGAGCGGGCTGGACAAACTGGAGTAGGGTAGGGATCGGGGTGGTTGGAGACTGCTGGAGCCGTAGGGGCAGGTTGGGGTAAAAAGTCACCAGGTGTCTCCCCCATGGGCAGGGAGGCAAGGCTTGTCAAGACTTAGGTGTGGTCAGTAGCCCTTGGACACTGTGGCCCTTGGACATTGCTCTCCCTCCCCCCACCCTGGACACTCTCAGGGCCTTCAGACGGAGCCTGAAGGCCGAGGGAGGACTGCCCAGCTGGGCTTTCGGAGTCAACACCTCCTGGGAGAACAAC
>PVJN01030071.1:0-25903 GCA_004026805.1 Lasiurus borealis | reverse complement strand
GAGCAAAGACCTAGTCAAAACCATCCTGGCATCTACCTCTGGAACCAAGCGCATAGTGGGACTCAATATCCATGTCATCTCCTTCAGAAATCTTTTAGTTGTAAGTATTAGAAACCCAGCTAAGTCAATCTAAGGAGATTCGATCCTGAAACTTTCATTGGAAGTATTAGAAATACAATGCTTTCTTTATGCTGATCTTATTAGAGGGCTAATATAAGCATTCCACCACTAGAGCTACCACATGGAGAAACACCAGGGAAAGCAGAGCAGGAGAGAAAAATTGAGATCTGGTTGATATCTTTGAGCCCCTGGATGCAGCCATGCCTGAATCCCATAGGTCTTTTAGTTGCAATGCCTTAGAAGATTACCTTCTTTGTTCAAGTCGAGTTGACTTTTAGTCACTTGTAAACAAAAAGAACCATATTGAAAGGCTGCTGTTGTAAAGATTAAGCAAGATTATAAATTATAAAGTGCTAAAAAAACAGGAGTTTTTTATTAGTAGCATTTTATAGTTCAATCTTCTGCATGCATATTAAAATCTGTTTTCACTTTAAAACTTTTACTTAAGGAAAAAGATGCTTAAAAGTCTATAAAATCAGGGCTGATATTCACTCGGTACCAGTATGGCCACATGGATTATTCTAATACTGAAATATCTCCATAATGGTTGATAAATTGCACCATTGGACATACCCAACCTCTCTCTCAGGACCCTTCCTTCCGTCCCACAATATGGCACCTAAAGAGTTAATACCAGGGCTGGTAGGGGATCCCTGAACCTGCTCTCTGACTTAAGGCCTTCTCCACGCTACATATTTTTTATATCACCTCTGAGTATAGCTGTGTAACCTTTTCTGATCCCAGAGATGCCAGAGACATAATTTTGCACAGTGGTAACTAAGCAGGTACGGGCACCAGGCCAAGTCCTGCCTCTCTCCCTGCCTGTTACCTTGTGGTGCTCCTTGCCTTAATTCTACATCAGGGCCATATTTGTCATTTCTGTGGCAATATGATATGCCTTTGTTTTAACGCACGATGCCTGGCCCAATCCTTTCCCTGCAGTGGGACATATGGTCCGTTTTTGTTCAGCTCTTCAAATTCTAAAATCTCGCTCTATTGGAAATTGCATTTCCATGTGGTGCCCATCTTTCTGGTAATAAGCAACGGATTTCCTTCCTGCTTCGAACTTCAGTTTTGCGAATCACAAGACACAGTTTTAGCCTTTTTGTCTGGAAATGTTCTTTTGGGTTGTTGCTCTTTGAAATAAGAACCCATGTGCTCAATTATGTAATGCTGCCATTTAATAAATTATTTATTTCGACTCTGAGTCTATAAAGGATTTAAAATGGTTTATAAAAACACATACAAGATGAAATTCAATACAAGAGGGAATGGGGGGTGGGAATTGAGAAGCAGTATATCTGATAGGTGTGGTGCTCTGCTGCTATTGAGAGGGACCAGAAATAAGAGTAGCCTAAACACCATAGATGTTTATTTTTTTCTCCTACGTCAATGAAATCTGGAGAAAGGACAGTTAGAACTGATTTGGCAGCTCCATAAAATCAAGGACACGGGCTCCTTCTAGTGTCCTGTTTCAGTAAATCCTTAGAAGGTGGCTTCTGTCCTCAAGGCTGCCTCATGGTTCAAAATGGCTACTGGAGCTCCAGCCATTGCAAGAAGGAAAGGAGAGCACCCCTCAATCCCAGCTTTCTTTAAGGAGTCTCTCAAACGTTCCAGCCCCAAATTTCAACTTATATACCAATTGGCCAGAATTTAGCCCTCGCTGCATAGGAGGCTGAGAAGTGCAGTCTTTTAGCTCGGCACAATGCCCCCTCAAACAAAACCAGAATTGGGTTACTAGGAAAGAGGGGAGAATGGATAACAGGTAGACTGTTAGTAACCTCTGCTACAGGTAAGAAAAAGAAATAAAGCCAGGAATTCTGCTGGTTCACAAAACTGCCTATTGTAAAGACTTTTGGGGCTTCCAAATTGTCTCTGAGCATGCTAGCAACCATGACAGAAAGAAATCCATGACTGAATACAAAGTGTTATTATCAAAACAAAGAAAGCAAATCTATTGCCCAGAAAAACTTATTTTTTTCCAGGTTCAAAAGTTAAGGAGAAAGTCTACCTTCAAGTCTTCATGAGGAAGACATGGGACATGATGTCCTTCACAATATTCCTGCAAAATGGAACAACATGTTTCTGGGATTTGCTTCAAAACTTCTGGGCCAGGGAGTGTGTGGGAGTATAGCTAAAACCAGATGAGCCATGAGCTGATAATTGCTGAACTGGGTGATGGAGACATGGGACTTAGTTGTACGTTTCTCTTTACTTTGGTGTAGGTTTAAAATTCACCCATAATTTTTAAAAAAGAGCTTAAACTCTGCAATACATCCTTTCCTACAGTTGCTTTTCAAGTGTTCCTTTCAATAAACTGGCCTTTATGTTTAATTATCAGGCAGTTTCTATGATAATTAATCTATCATATTTTTGGCCTTTTTATGTAATTTCCTTATTTATGAACTTCTTTAACAGCTTTGTTGAGATACTAGAGGCCCGTTGCACAAAGATTCATGTAATAGGCCTTCCTTCCCCTGGTTGCCAGCACCGATTTTCCTCCAGCATCAGTTTTCCTCCGGCATCCGGGACCCAGGCCCTTGCTCTGGCCAGCACCTTCCATTTTCACTCCGGCCAGCCATAGTCTTTGCTCCAGCCAGAGCCTTCAGTCTTCTCTGCTCCAGCCAGAAAGCTGCTTCTGTAGCTCCCTCCATGCCCCCTCCATCTTTGTTGGGTTAATTTGCATACTTACTCCTGATTGGCTGGTGGGTGTCATGGAGGTAGGTCAATTTGCGTATTTCTCTTTTATTAGTTAAGTGTAGATCATTCACACACCAGACAATTCACCCTTTTAAAGTGTCACTGATTTCTCAGAGTTTTACAACCATCACCACAATCTAATTTTAGATATGTTTATCCATGTATAGAAACCCCCTACTCATAAGTAGTCACACCCCCTTCCCCTTCTCCACCCATTCCCTGACAACCACTATCTACTTTCTGCCTTTTTGCATTTGCCTATTCTGCATATTTCATATGCAGAATCATCCAACAAGTTTTCATGTGTGTGACTAGCTTCTTTCATTTAGCATAATGTAGTCAAGGTTCTTCCATGTTGTAACATGTATCAGTACTTCATGCCTTTATACAGCCAAAGAATATTCTGTTTTATTGTTAATACTACATTTTGCTTATCCAATTGTCAACTAATAAACATTGAGTTGTTTCCAATGTTTAGTTATTATGAATATTGCTGATATGAATATTTGTGCACAAGTTTTTGTGTGAATGTATGTTTTTATTTCTCTTGGGTATATACCTAGAAGTGAATGGCTGGGTTAAATGGTAAACTATGTTTAAGATTTTGAGGAATAGCTGAACTGCTTTCCAAATTGGAAATGAATAATGGTTCCAACTTTTCCATAGCATCATCCACACTTATTATTGTCTGTCTTAATTATTTTAGCCATACTAGTGGGTATTAAGTAGTGTCTTGTGGCTTTGATGTGCATTTCCCTAATGAGTAATGATGCTGACCATCATTTAATATGCTTATTTGCCATTTGAATATCTTCTTTGGAAAACATCTTTTCAAATCCGTTAGCCACTCGCCAATTGACTTATTGTCTTTTATTTGTTGGGTTGTAGGTATTTTTATATATTCTGGGTACAAGTTCTTTATCACATATATGATCTGCAAATATTTTCTAGCATTCTGTGGCTTTTTTACTTTCTTTTTTTTTAAAAAAAATATACTTATACTGATTTCAGGAAGAGAGAGAGAGAGAGAGAGAGAGAGAGAGAGAGAGAGAGAGATACATCAATGATAAGAGAGAATCATTGATTGGCTGCTTCCTGCATGCCCCCTACTGGGGGATCAAGCCTACAACCCAGGAGGCATATGCTGTGACCAGGAATCCTGGTTCATAGGTCTATGCTCAACCACTGAACCATGTCAGCTGAGCTTTTTTTTATTTTTTATTTTTTGATGGTGTCCTTTGAAACACAAAAGTTTTAAATTTTGATGAATTCAATTTTTTCTATTTTTTCTTTAGCCACTTCTGCTTTTTTTTTTTTTATCATGTCTAAGAAGATTTTGCTTGCCCCAGCTGGTTTGGATCAGTGGATAGAGCATTGGTCTGTGGACTGAAGGGTCCCAAGTTCAATTCCAGCAAAGGGCACATGCCCAGGTTGCAGGCTCAATCCCCATTGGGGGTGTGCAGGAGGCAGCCAATCAATGATTCTCTCTCATCATTGATGTTTTTATTTCTCTCTCTTTCCCTCTCCCTTCCTCTCTGAAATCAATATCTATATCTATACCTATATCTATATCTATATACATATATACATATATATATATTTTTTTAAAGAAGGTTTTGCTTAACCTAGGGTCACAAAGATTTGTTCCAATGTTTTCTTCTAAGAATCTTAGTTTTAGTTCTTACTTTTAGGTCTATGATCCATTTTGAGTAATTCTGTGTGTGAGGAAGGTGTCCAAATGCATTCTATTTTTTCTTTTTTTTGTATGTGGATATCCAGTAGTCCCAGCACCTGTTGTTGAAAAAGATTTTATTTATACATTGAAAGGTCTTAGCATCTTTGTCAAAAATCAACTGACTATAAATATAAAAAATTATTTCTATTCTTCCAATCTATTCCATTAATCTATATATCTGCCCTTATGCCAATACTGAACTGTCTTGTTTACTGTAGCTTTGTAGTAACTTTTAAATTCCAGAATTATGAGTCCTCTAACTTTGTTCTTTTTCAGGGTTTTTTTCAGTTATTCTGGGTCCCTTGGATCTCTTCATGAATATTAAGGACCAACATATGAACAACAAAATGGCAACAAATACATAATGATCAATAATTGAATCTAAAAATCAAAATAAACAAATAAGAAATCTAATGAACAGAATAAAATGGTGAATAAAATAGAATCACAGGCATGGAAATGGAGCAGACTGACGATTCTCAGAGGGAAGTGGGGGGATGGGAAGAGATTAAACAAAGATCTTATATGCTTATATGCATTACCTATAGACACAGACAATAGGGTTGTGAAGGCCTGAGGCAGGATGGAAACTGGGTGGAAGGGAGCCATGGGGGAAAAAAAGAAGAACATATAATAATCTCAACAACAAAGATTTTTTTAAAAAGATGATGCCATCAATAAATAAAGTAGTCTTACTTCTTCCTTTCCAACCTGGATGCCTTTTATTTCTTTTTCTTATCTAATTTCCCCAGCTAGAATGCCCAGTACAATAAACAATAGATGTAGTGAGAGCAGACAGCTTTATCTTGTTCCTGATCTTAGCATTCTTTCATCGTTAAGGAGGAGGGTATCTGTGGGGGTTTCGTAGATGCCCTTTATTGGCTTGAGGAAGTTCACTTCTATGTCTAGTTTGTTTAGTATTGTTGTTGTTTTTATCATGAAAGGGTGTTGGAGTTTGTCAAATGTGTTTGTAGGGATTGTGTGTGTGTGTGTACCTACTGAGATGATCACATGGTTTTTATCCTTTAGTCTATTGATATCGCATGTTATATTTATTGCTTTTTTCATGTTAAGTCCACTTTGCATTCCTACACTTGATCTTAGACAAAAGGCCGAGAAGTAATTACCACCTTGTACTCCTGGGATAAATTCCTGGTGTGTAACTTTTTCTATATATCTCTAAATTCAGTTTGCTAGTATTGATTGAGGATATCTGCATCTACGTCCCTGAAGATATGAGTCTGTACTTTCATATTCTCAAGAGGCCTGATGCATGAAGATTCGTGCAAGAATAGGCCTTTCTTCCCCTGCCTGCTGGCACTAGCTTCCCTCTGGCACCCAGGACCCGGGCTGCTTCCCTCTGGCCGCCACTGCTACCCACTGAGGGCGTGCTCCTAGCCACACTGTAGCTGCTCAGAGCAGCCCCACCCCTGGTATGTGTCCACTGGAGCTGGGTGCCGTCCACTGGAGCTGGGTGCCACAAGCAGTCCCCTCCCACCCATTTTCGAGCACAGCTACTCTTGAGCCAATTGGGATGCCTTAAGGCATCCCAGCTAATTTGCATATTACCTCTTTCTATATATAGATGCTGTTTTTATCTGGCTTTGATATCAAGGTAATACTGACCTCATAGAATGAGTTGGGAAATGTCTCCTCTTCTAATCCTAGAAGAATTTGTGAAGACTTTGTATTAATTCTTCCTTAAATGTTTGGTAGGATTCACCAATGAAGCTATCTGAGCCTTGCTTTTCTTTGTGGAAAATTTTTTTATAAGTATCTCTTTCTTCACTTGTTATACATCTATTCAGATTTCCTATTTCTTCTTGAGTCAGTTCTGGTAGTTTGACTTTCTAGGAATTTGTCCATTTCAGCTAAGTCACCTAATTTTTGGCATAGTTGTCTATAGCATTCCTTTATAATCCTTTTTCTGTTTTTCTGTAAGGTCAGTAATGATGTCTCCTCTCTCATTCTTGATTTTAGCAATTTGAGTCTTCTCTCTTTGTTTCTTTGTCAGTACGGCTAAGATCTGTCAATTTTGTTGATTATTTCAAAGAACCATCTTTTGGTTTTTTTGACTTTATTGTTTTCTGTGCCTTATTTTATTAATTTCTGTTCTATTTTTTCCCTTTCCTTCTGCTTGACTTAGGTTTATACATATTATTTTTAAAGTAGTGTTGTTTAAGTTATTTTCCACAGAAGAGTTAAGATTACTCCAATCAAATAGTTTTGGGAAACACTGAATTTAATCACATTAAATGCCTCTCTCACTCACTCACTCACTGTGGAGCTCTCAGAACCTTTGCTATCTTTACGAATAATGTAGATTTCCAAAAGGGGGTTTCAGTACTAGTATGCAGCATTTTCAATAGTTAGTTATTACAAAACTCAATTTTTTTTTGTAAAGTAATTTTGGATTCTGAGATTTTGTGAAAATCTACTCTTAAGTTTTCTGAAGTTTTACCATGTACACAGATTTTATATGGTTAAGATATAGAGTAACCACATAATTTCTCATTCAAACCAGCACATTTTTGAGACTAACATGAATATGAAATTTAAGGGCTGCCAAACACTTGGTGATCAGGATAAAAAAATATTAATGATGCGATTTTAAAAACAATCCAAGTCAATGTAAAAAAAAAATTCATGGTGAACAAAATATCAACATTTTAAATGAAGACAGGAGCAGTATTCCAGACTTAGTCTTTTCCCTCAGGCCTCAGGATAACTTGGTCATGGCACTGTTACCGATCAATCCTATTTTTATAAAAAATATTGGTATTTCATTCATAATTGGTTTGGGGTTTTTTTTGCATTTGTTTTTACTTCTGTCAGTATTGCACTACAAATGCAATTATTCTGACTACTGGTTTTTTGGGGTGCCCACCCTCCCTTACATTTTGCCTGGCTCAGCTCACCCTATCCAATCCCTGTTTTGTTTTGCATAGAAAAGGCACTCAATAGATGATAGCTATTGCTGCCCCTACTGTTTGTTGAATGCTGCATGCCAGCAATTGCTGTGAAAAGTTTTGTTAAGTATATATCACCTCAACAACAACCAGAGGAAAAACCTTTGCAACTTTACATTGCAAAGTAAGTGACAGGCTGGGAGAAAATATTTGTAGTTTATACAGGCAAAGGATCACTGTCCAAAATCTGTAAAAAACATCTACAAATTAAATTTTTTTTTATTATTTAAAGACAACCCAACACAACTGCAGGCAAAGGAGGGAAACTGGCTGTTCACCAAAGAGGAAAAACAGATGGTCAATAATCACGTGCAAAGGCCTCAACCTTGCTGTTATGAAATACAGATTTTGAAGTTTGATGTTATCAAGTATTGGCAAGGGTGTAAGGAAACGGGATTATAAACTGATATCCTCCCTGGAAGAAAATTGGTCAGATCTGTTACATTAAAATTACACTCATCCTCTGGCTGAGCTATCCTACTTCTTATCTACACCAGAGAGTAATGTGACACGTGCAAAAAGATTTTGGGGGGACTTTGCACTTAATGGCAATATATTGGAAACACCCTTGAAGTTTCTTCAAGGAGGGAGCTGACAAATAAACCATGGTATGGCCAGCAATCCCATTCCGACTGTGGGCCCCGGTGGATCCCAGTGGTCATCAGCTGCGGCCTAGAGAGAGGGCCAGCCCCACGGAGCTCCTTACCACACATCTCCCGTGTGTTGGGGAATTGGAACACTGCGGGACAGGGTCTTCCACCTCATCTAGTATCTTCACATTTGCATTTCTGCCTTTCTGGGTCTGGCCTCCCTGCCTTCACAGCCCGCTGGGCAGTGCTGCCTTTCTGCCATACTTGGTCGGGGTCCATGTTTTTCCAAGCCGCCCTCCTGGGAGTCTGGGGGCATCTGTCTCTCTCCCGGGGAATTAAAGGTGTTAAATCTGGTATCACAGGAATGGTGTTGGGGGCGGAGTATAGAGAGAGGAACTGGTATTACCATGTTTCAGAGTCTGGGCCACCGGGTGAAAGTCTGGCCAGGCAGCCAGAGCCAGGCCCCTCTGGGGAATCAAAGGTGTTAAATCTGGCTCACAAATAACCAACTCCACCTTATCCCATATCACAGCTTAGCTCCCTACACCCTGGCCCCTCAGTCCAGCACCCTCAGTCAAGTTCAGGTAGGTGCCCGTGAAACTCGTTCTGCAGTCTTTTTGGAGTCTAATCCCCATACTCCTTAACCCAGAACACCCCTCAGTGGGGCTGAGCTGGAATGTGAGTCCTGGAGACTGGGGTGGAGGAAAGGTGGGTCCTGTTTGTTGGTTCTCCACGTCTAGTGTTGGAGAGAAAGGTTAGACTCCAGCTTCTGGAATCACATGGCTTCAAGCTCAAGAGCGCAGCACTTCCTGTTTGTGTGGTTGTGGGAATTCACTCGGCCTCTGTGAGCCTCCCTTTCCTCTTCTGCCCAGGACAGGGAATACCAGGACCCTCTGGGGGTGTTATAAGGATTAAATGCGACAGCACCTTCAAAGCTCCCCGCAGAGAGCCTGGATGGTTAAGCTGAGGGACTTGGATGGGCCCTTTCATACGGGAGATTTTATAAATAGGAAGAAATGTTTATCTGAACCCAGTGGGGAATTAAAAGCAGTGCCAGGAACTGGGTGAGAGGGGGAAGAGGAGGACGTGGTGTTCAGAAAGGATACACAAGCTGTGGGCTGTGCACGGTGTTCTCTGTAAGGTACTTCTCTGCCGTGGGTACTGTCCTATGCATTGAGGGATTCATAACACACTGGCCACTACCCACTGGATGCCAGTAGTCCTACCCCTGTTGTGACAACCAAGTATGCCCTGGTGGGCAAAGTTGTCCCCAGTTGAGAACCTCTGCTCTAAAACTAATTAAGCCTCCTGGTAAAACTGGAGCAATAATGTAGAAATAGCTGCCTTGTGTGGTGGCAGCTAAAGATTGTCAATATTTGTAATGTGCTTACTGAGCACTTACTATGTACCAATGGCTGGGCTGATGCCTGACATGCATCAGCTCTCCCAATCCTCTAGTCCATCCTGCCTAGCACTGCTCTCTTTATCTTCATTGTACAGATGAAGAAACTACAAATGTCTCTCTCATCTTCAAATTCAAATTCAACTAACACCTTCCAAGAGTCTATGTGGGCCAGGACTCAAGGAGTTATTGCACAGATATAATATCACTTGTTTCTGGGTGGACTCAGCTCCTGGGAGTCACTAGGTAGAGACCAGAGGATGAGAGGAAGGGAGAATCCAGGGCATTTCAGCAATTGCAGCAGCTGCTGTGTCCCCTCTGTGGTTCCAGCTCTTCCCTTGGGGGTCCTGGCTCTGGCTGCCTGGCCAGACTTCCACCCAGTGGCCCAGACTCTGAAACATGGTAACACCAGCTCCTCTCTCTATATCCTCCCCCAACAGGGCTGGCAGCATCTTCCTGCTATGGTGAATCTTCAGGTTGCCTAGCATGCCCTTTTGACTTTTTGGCTCCTCCATCACCCATGTAACTAATGCCTTGTATTATATTCCCTCAGTTTAAAACCTGGAGGGTTTTTAGCTCCTCTGATTGAACTGTGACTGCTAGACAGTGGATTCTGTTTCCTAGGTCATCCTCTTAGATATCAAGCTGATGAGCTCTTGGCAATACACGGAGATCTCCCAAAGATGAGGATAAATGTGTCTGATAGATGTATTAGTCAGGACTCTTTTGATGGCAAGTGACAGAAAACCCAACCCCAAATGGTTTAAGCAGGAAAAAAATAAAATGTACCAGGTATTAGCTTATGTTACAAAACAATTCTGGGGATAACTGGCTTCAAGCACAGCTTGACCCAGGGACTACAATGCTACAGTCAGGATATCTCCATCTCTAGCTCTTATTTTTTTCTGTGTTAACTTCATTCTTAGGTAAGCTCTTCCACTATGTGACAAAAGATGGTTCCAGCAGCAATAAGACTATATCCTTCCAGCTTAACAACCCCAGCAAAAAGAGAGCCCCTTTTTTTCAATATTTCCAATCAAGTTCCAGGGAGGATTCTCACTGATCACATGCCCATTCCTGAGCCACTTACTGTGGTCAGCAAGATGAGATACAGGCTTATCCCAGTGACTTCCCTCACCCTCCATAGGCACACTGCTGCCTGGTATCAAGACTACATTTCCCAGACCCCCTTGCAGCTAGCTGTGGACATGTGACTAACGTGTAGGTATGGAATGTATGTGGAAATGCTGAGTGGTGTTGGGGAGTGAGTAATGGTGAAGTTGGGGGTGTTCTTAAAGGAAGGGGATATACACTTACCTGTCATGATTCTTCCCTAGTACCTGAAATGGACATATGACTGATAGAGCAGGTATTTGGAGCTACAAGGGGTTAGCTCCTGGATCTTTCCTGACATTTCTTCCATCTTTAGGTGGGGGGGAAAAAAACCTCTGCTTAATTCATCTCCAACTATAGCTCAATTTCTCTCTTTCCCTTTTTAGCAAAAACTCAGAGTCTGTATTCTCTGTCTCAGATTTCTCTCTCTCTACTGACCCTAGACCTGTGTGTCATTCGAAGCTCAATTCCAAGGTCATTCAAAGCCTTCATCCAACTTGGATCAGCAGCATGTGACCCAGTTGCTCCCTCCCTCCTTTGTTATTTTTAATTTTGGTAAAATACATTAAGTAAAAATTGCCACTTTAGCCATTTTTAAATGGACAGTTCAATAGCATTAAGAATATTAATGTTGTTGTACAACTATCACCTTCATCCAGCTGTAGAATGTTTTCATTTTCCCAAACTGAACCTCTATATCCATTAAACAACACCCCATCTCTCCCTTTCTCCACACCCTCGCCCCCCAACTCTGGTAACCCCTAATCTATTTTCTGGCTATAAATCTGCATATCCTAAGTATTTCATATGTGTAGAATCATACAATATTTGTCCTTTTGCACCTGGCTTCTTTCACTTAGCTTAATGTTTTCAAGGTTCATTTACATTGTAGCATGTATCAGGATTTCAATCCATTTTATGGCCAAACTAGAGGCCCAGTGCATAAAATTTATGCACAGGTAGGGTCTCTAGGCCTAGCTGGTGATCAGGATCGATCTGCAGGATCAATTTCTCAACAGAAATCACCTAGGGTCAATTGGGATCTCCAGTTGTACCCGCCTTGGCTGACTTGGCATTACTCCCACTCACTGGTCCTACCCCCCACCACCTGTTACCTCCCTCTATGGGGCCTAGGGGCTGGGGACAGCTCCATTGAGCATCTGCCCCCTGATGGTTAGTGCATGTCATAGTGACTGGTCATTCCACCAGTTGTTCCTCTGTTTGGTCAATTTGCGTATTAGGGTTTTATATAGATAGACAATATTCCATTGTATGACTATTTCACATTTTGTTTATCCATTCATCAGATGATGGACTTTGGAGTTGCTTCTACTGTCTGGTTGTTGTGAATAGTGCTGCTGTGAACATTTATGTACAAGATTTTGGGTACCAGAGAGAAACTCAGATGGCGGCATAGGTGAACACCTAAACTGCTGCCTTGCACACAGTTTCAAAACTACAACTAAAAGATGGAATGGACATCATCCAGAACCACAGGAAAGCTGGATGAGTGAAAATTATACAACTAGAAGTAAAAAGAGGGACTCACGAAGACTCAGAGGAGCTGTAAAAAGCTGAGGTACTGAGACGCGCGCCAGAGTGCCTGGCTGGCTTCCTCTAGCAGGAGAAAGACGGAAAATCCCAATTGCACTGAACCCCAGTACCAGATGAGACTCATAGGGGGCGTCTGGACTGTTGTGAAAAGGAAGGAGTGCACAGAAACTTAGGAGAGCCATGAAAGACAGAAGTCTGGGGGCTCATAAAAGTGCATATGAAACTGTGTGCGAAAGTGCACACACATAGTGCTGACTGCTGATTGTGCCTGGCTTCCTCTAGTGAAAGGAAAATAGAACCTTACAACAGCACTGAAATCCAGGTCCAACTGCACTGAACCTCAGTTTCAGGGAAGACCCTGGGGATCCAGATTCATACGGGTCCCTATAGCGCACAGAAACACAAGGGAACCCAAAGGCAGAGTTCCGGAAGCTTGTGCACAAGTGAAAGGCAGAAGTCTGGAGGCAAGCGCGCAAGTGCAGACACAGCTGATCCCTATAACCAAGTGGCTTGGAGGTCAATCCCCCCCAGTGACACCAACAGCAATCAAGAATTAATTACAACAAGACTGTACACACAGTTCACAAAGGGGTGCACCAAGAGTGTCCACCTCAGGAAGAACTGGGGAGGCAGAGGTACTGGGCCACTTAGGATAGCTAGCTTACTCTACCAACTCAAGGAAGCAGTGAAATATGCGGAGAGTAAAGAAGAGATCACAATGAAAGAAATGGAGGAAAACAAACAATTGGATATAGAGTTCAAAACCACAGTTATAAGGTTTTTTAAGAATTTCCTAGAAAAAAATGGGTAAATTTAGGGAGACCCAAGAGGAGATGAAAAAGAACCAACTAGAAATTAAACATACACTGACTGAAATAAAAAATATTATACAGCCGAGACCACTTTGGCTCAGTGGATAGAGCATCGGCTTGAGGACTGAAAGGTCCCAGGTTCGATTCCGGTCGGGGGCATGTACCTTGCTTGCCGACACATCTCCACTGTGGGGCGTGCAGGAAGCGGCTGATTGATGACTCTCTCTCATTGATGTTTCTGACTTTCTATCTCTCTCCCTTCCTCTCTGAAAAAAATCAATAAAATATATTTTTAAAAAAATATTATATAGAAACCTAACTGCAGACTAGAGGATCACAAGAATCAAGTCAAAGATTTGTAATACAAAGAAGCAAAAAACACTCAGCAGGAAAAGAAAAAAGAATTAAAAAATGTGAAGATAGTGTAAGAAGCCTCTGGGACAACTTCAAGCATACCAACATCATAATTATGGGGGTGCCAGAAGAAAAGAGAGAGCAAGATACTGAAAACCTATTTGAAGAAATAATGACAGAAAACTTCCCCCACTTAGTGAAAGAAATAGACTTACAATTCCAGGAAGCACACAGAACCCAAATAAAAGGAATCCAAAGAGGACCGCACCAAGACACATCATAATTAAAATACCAAGAGCAAAAGACAAAGAGAAAATATTAAAAGTAGCAAGAGAAAAACAGTTAATTACCTACAGGGGAGCACCCATTCAATTGTCAGCTGATTTCTCAACAGAAACTATGCAGGCCAGATGGGAGTGGCAAGAAATATTCAAAGTGATGAATAGCAAGAACTTACAACCAAGATTACTCTACCCAGCAAAGCTATCATTCAGAATTGATGGGCAGATAAAGAGCTTCACAGATAAGAAAAAACTAAAGGAATTCATCAACACCAAACCAGTGCTATATGAAATGCTGAAAGGTATTCTTTAAGAAGAGGAAGAAGAAAATGGTAAAGGTAAAAATTATGAACAACAAGTACATGTTTATCAACAAGTGAATCTAAAAATCAAGTGAATTGAAAATCTGATTAACAGAATAAATTGGTGAATATAATAGAATTAAGGGCATGGAAAGGGAGTGGACTAATAATTCTCAGCGGGAAAGAGGTCAGGGGGGTGCAGGGAGAGACTGGACAAAAATCATACACCTATGGATGAGGACAATGTGGGAGAGGTAATGGCACATGGTGGGGTGGGAACCAGATGGAGGGAAGATATGGGGGAAAAAGAGGAACAATTGTAATAATCTGAACAATAAAGATTTATTAAAATTAAAAAAAGATTTTGTGTACCTTGTTTTCAGTTCTCTTGGAAATACACCTCAGAGTGGAATTTCTGTGTCAGATGATAATTAGAAGTTTTCTGCTTTGGGGACTGTGCTGAGTATGGTGACAATGTTTTCCAGCTTTTTGGACTGCTCAAGACCAACACAATTTCTTAAAAACAAAACAAATGATTGGGCGAGCTACATGAGATAGTCTGCTTTTTATATTACCAAATAAAGACTTTAAGATAAGAGAAGAAAGGGTATTTAAAGCACCATCACTAAACCCCAAAAAGGGAAGGAAATTAAAATATGGAAACAAACAGCAGTTAAAGTTTATGAAAATTTCACTACGTTGTTACTTTCTTCAAAGTACATGAACTGCTAAATAAACAACAAAAACCTCATTCCTCATAGTCTGGCTTGGCTGTGTGTGTGTGTGTGTGTGTGTGTGTGTGTGTGTGTGTGTGTGGTGGGGGGATGTTGGGTATCCCAGCTCTAGGGTATTCTGAGATGTGTAAAAGTGGTTCTTGTCCTAAGGATCTTCAGTCTCTGAGAAGAATAAAAACCAGGATAATTGCTTTAATTGGGGCACAAGCAATGAGAGAATTCGAAGACAGAAATCGGTTCTGACCATGGGAAAACCAGTTAGAGATTCTGAGCAGGCCGAATGAATTCTGTGTCCACAAGTGTGGGAGATAATGTTTACCAGACCAGAAAGAATCTACAATTCCTAGAGTCTTGGTATCTATTGCCATATAATCTCTTCCAGTTGGGGCGTTAATGAAAATGGTGGGAAGGTTTGGTCCCCTCTCCTCCTGGGCCCCAGGGCTCTGAAAGCCATCGCCTTCAATAGGATCCAGCTTGGCAATTAGCTCCAAAGTGCCTGCCACCTGAGCAGATTTGGGAAGAAAGCCGCAGTCCCAGGAGGTGGGGGTGCCATCGTGAAGGAACAAAAGGAAGATGTACCTGGGGCAGCAGACATCAGGGGATCTGGGAGGCTCTGAGACCCCCGCCTCCTCCTAAGTTCCTAGAACCCCCTTGGAGAATTCAGGGAAGGCAGCCAGGGACAGTTGTAGCTGAATGCATTATGGGGATGATTATTCTCTTTGCTTCCCAGTCCCACAGCTCCCAGCTGGAAGTACAAAAATGAGGAAAGGAGGCAATAAAAGGTGGCGACTTGGTATATGACTAAGTGACTCCCAAGGGGAGAGACAGATCCTACCTGCAGGAGTTTAGGAGAGCCTGGGAGGAGGGAGGAGGCTGGGGAAGGATGCTTCGGCCTAACCCAGGCAGAGGGGAGATGGGTGGGCAGACATTTCCTTCTGTCCCATCACCATATGGTTCTTGTTCTCTGTTCTAGGCCCTAGGGACGAAGCACCCAAATCCTTGTTCTCATTGACCTTAAGACATAAATTAATGTGGGGGGGTGTTTGAAGCCTTGTTTGCATCATAGGTCATAGATGAGAAGCACTCACTGGCAAAATAGTGCAGAAGTGTAAGTGTATCGAAATCAAACTTGGCTGATTTTCACCCAAGGCTGGCAATGAAAGTAGCGAAGGAAGTCCCCAGATTTTATGAGATGGGCTCATGGAAAGTTGTGGTGAGGGAGATTTTTTTCTGATTATCTCTGAAGGATAAAATAAGCCAGTATGAACTCACACATGACGTAGCTATCAGTTTTCTTCTAGTGCTAGGGGGGCTATGAGGATGATGCTAAGGCCCGATAATGAAGCCAAAACCTTCCCCCCCCCCTTTTTTTTTTCAGAGGGGAGTAAAACAGGACCAGGTGGCGAGTCCATCTGAACTGCCTGGACATTGGCGTCCTCTGGTGGCCGATATGTAAATTGCGTCAAGGTTGAAGATGGAATTAGGGTAAAATTAGCAGATGCTTGGCCTCAGGCCTTTAAATCTGTGGTAAGCAATGCAGAAGGTGAGAGGTTCAGGACTTGTTCTGAAAGGCTAGACAAAGCCAAGAATGAGGACCCAGTATGCAGTTCTGAGACCAAAAGCATCCTTTCCAGAATCCTCTTTTGGTATAATTTCGGATTACCCAAATATCCTCATTTGCCTCTTATTTTCTCAGCCTGGTTCTCCAGTCTTCTAATTCGTTTTGTAAAAGATTCATCATCATCCTGGTATAGCTCCACTTTTTTTCTTTAATAAAAGTTAGTGTAGCCGAAACTGGTTTGGCTCAGTGGATAGACCGTCAGCCTGCGGACTGAAAGGTCCCAGGTTCGATTCCTGTCAAGGGCATGTACCTTGGTTGTGGGCACATCCCCAGTAGGGGGCATACAGGAGGCGGCTGATCGATGTCTCTCTCATTGATGTTTCTCACTTTCTATCCCTCTCCCTACCTCTCTGTGAAAAATCAATAAAATATATATTTAAATAAATAAATAAATAAATAAAAGTTAGTGTATTGATTAGGTTTTGCTGCATACATCAGGAAAAAAAAATAACTGCGACTTATCAATTTTCTCTTCGTGAAGGAGTGCAGAGGTCAGCAGTCAAGGTGCCCCATGGCTTTCGGAGACGCCTGCATCCTGTGTTTTGATGCACCAATTAGCACGTTGCCTCGTGATCTAAAACGGCTGCTCTTGCTCCAGACACTGTATCCACATTCTGGCCAGAAGGGAAGGGGAGATGGTGAAGAATGATACCCCCTCTCCCATCTAAGGAGACCTACACATCTCACTTAACACTTCGTGGCTAGAACTTAATCACAAGATGACTCTTAGATGTGAGAAAGGCAGGGACAGTTAGTATTTTACTGAATAGTTAGGAATCTGGCTTAAAATCAGGGTTACGTTGCTCAAGAGGAAGGAAAGAATGACAACTGGGGTAGGCTGCTAGGAGTTTCTGCCTTGGTCTGTCTCTGCTGCTGCTCAACCAAGAACCTCACAGGGAGGAGCCAGGCCAGGCTACAAGTCTGTAGCCACAACAGAACAGGAGACTCTGACAATACTTACCACACTGACCTACAACTGGTTCCCCAAAATTGATTTTCTCTAATCTCCTTTATCAAATTATTTTGTGTTCATTTCCCCCTTCGTAGTGGATGCCCACTGGCACTCCCTGGACCCTAATTCCTTCATCTTGCTGCTGTATTTTCTTTCCTACAGGCCCAGCCCAATGTAGACTCCATGCCTTGGTGCATGCTGCTCTTTTCACCTGGAAGGGCCCTCCTTCTTCCTCAGGCTTATCTAAAGGTTAGCTGTGGGGAGCATGTGGCATGCTTTTTGGCTGCCCTGTTTGGGGGATGTCCCACCTTACAGGTGGAAGGTGGAGCCAGACTCATTTCTAGCCTCCCTTGCAGCTAGAGGCAGGCATATGGCCTTGGCTTTGACAATCAATCATAACCAGACAGGCCTTCAATTTGGCAGTGAGTGACATGAAGAAGGCACACCTCAAATCCACCTGGTGAGAGTAGCAGAAGGGCCGACAGCTTTCAGAGACAGCTACAGAAGCCAGATCCTAGAAAGTGTCTCTCATGCGCAGCACTGGCCATTGGGGCAGATAGCCTGCACTCCAGGGTAGTGGCAGTGGGTCTTTCTGGGCTGTTCAGCAGTTAAGTTGGACATTGCATTTGGTTGTGGAGCCTTCAAAACTAATTCTCTGGCCCATCTTCTTGGTATATTGAATAAAATACTTTTCTAGAGTGAATCTGTTGTTTGCAATTAGGTATTATTTTCCTGTGGCTGCTGTAACAGGAAATAAACACAGTAGCCTTAGTAGCTTAAATAAACACAGATTTATTATCTCACAGTTCTGGAGGTCAGAAGTCTAAAATGGGTCTCATGGGGCCAAATTCAAGGTGTCATGAGGGCTGTGTCCTTTCTGGAGGCTCCAGAGGATAATCTTTTTTCTTACCTTTTCCAGAATCTAGAGCTGCCCACACGCCTCGGCTCATGGCCCCTTCCTGCATCCTCATAGTTAGCAATGGCGTCATCACTCCTACCTCTGCTTCTGTCATCACATGTGCCTTCTCTGGCTCCGACTCTTGTGCCTCCCTTTTAAACTTATAAGAACCCTTGTGATTATATTCAGCCCAGCCAGATAGTTCAGAATAATTTTCCCATCCCAAGATCCTTAATGTAATCCCATCTGCAAAATCCCTTTTGCCTTGTATAGTAACATATTCACGGGTTCTGGGGATTAGGATGTGGGTATCTTTGGAGAGCCATCATTCCATCCCCACAGTTGGGTTCCCCAGAAGCATGTCCTAAGACAAGGATTTGGGTGCAAATGGTTTATTTGGGAAACACCAGTGGGAGAACAGGGAAGGGAAGGAAACCAGTACAGGGTTTGCCATCAGGCTAGTGGTCACTGGGGACCTCCGGGAGACTGCAGAGCATGCCCCAGAGCTGGAGGTGCATCTTTGGGTGGCTCTCCCAAGTGTGGCAACCCACTGGCACTTCTGGTCTTCCCAAGTTTGGCCAAGCACATGTCTTTGGCCAGAGAAACCTCGGAGGCTGAGAGTCTGGCATATTTAAAATCAAAACAAGTTCCAAAGCAGCATGCGGCAGACACAGTGCCCCAGCCATCTGCCGGCACTCACCTATCCTGTCCTGCCTGGAGGAAGCTGCTTTCCATGAGCCCTGGGACTCAGCCAGCCCCAAGATGACCGTGCAGGACACGGTCTCAGAGTCAAAGTCCCCAGAAGCAGCCCGTGGGCAGAGATGGATGGGGACTAAGTGAATAACTACCCCAGTTCCCTCATCCCTCGCTGGGAGAGCTCTGAGACATGTCTACACTGACTCTGGGTTGTCCAAAGGGCTAGAGCCCCAGATGCCCTTAGTGGTCACTGGCTTGATGTCATACCTTTGCTGGCTGCATCCCCGCCCCCTGCTGCCGTGTCCTGGGATCACCTCCCAAACACACTCAGACCCTTGTCTCAGGATCCTCTTCTCGGGACAAGCAAACAACAAGGTCCCACACTGTGGTGTCTTCACTATTTACATGGAACAAGTTAGCATTTCTAGGGCAGTGGGGGCTCGAGTTGGGGCCTCATGGTTGGGAAAAGCCTCCAATGTAGACTTTGGAGCGTCTCTCCAAAAGAGGTTATGTACATCGCCATTGGATTCTGCTCGTGTTGTACGTGTGTCCACTGCAGACCTACTGACAGGAATGGAGGACGCTGCATTTGGGTTCTGCCTTAAAGTAAACACGGAAAATAAATACGTTTCAAAGGGAAACAAGGACACACAGAGGCACTCTGGGAGCAGGCGGGTCATCCAGCATGGCCAGGCGTATAAAGAGTCTGTGTGCGGTGGGAAGGAACTGGACTGGCAACGGGAAAGGCCAACGGCAGGCTCGACCACAAGGGCCTCACATGATGGGGCATGTGACCACGTTGAGACATTGCTCAGAGGAAAGCAGGAGTCAGAGCAGATGCTGTTCGTTGCCAACTACGACCAGGTTCAGCTGCAAGAGGTAGGGAACCAAAAAGAAAAGGTGCTTCTGTCTACCTCGTGCACTAGTAAAAGTCAATCGGTAGGCACCCCGGAATGTCAGGGACCCAGGGGCCTCCTCTCTTGTTGCTCTGCTGAGGAAACTCCTGTGTCAAAGATTGCTTGTGTTCCAATGAGGCTGTTGGACACAGGAGGGCTTGAGGGAGGGGTTGCTGGATAAAATACAACACATTCCGTTAAATTGCAATTATTTCTATTTCAGGTAAGCAGCAAATACTTTTAGAATATAATTATGTCCCAATGACTGCATGAGACATACTTAGACTAAAGAAAGTACTGCCAAAACTGGTTTGGTTCAGTGGCTAGAGCGTCGGTCTGTGGACTGAAGGGTCCCAGGTTCGATTCCGGTCAAGGGCATGTGCCTTGGTTGCGGGCACATCTCCGGTGGGGGCTGTGCAGGGGGCAGCTGATGTTGTTTCTCATCGATGTTTCTGGCTCTCTATCCCTCTCCCTTCCCCTCTGTAAAAAAATCAATAAAATATATTTTTTAAAAAGTACTGATTATTTACCTGAAATTCAAATTTAACTGCTGTAACAAATTACCATAAATGTAGTAGCTTAAAGCAACACAAATTTATTCTCTCACAGTTTTGAAGGTCAGAAGTGTCAAGCTGTGTTTCTTGTGTTTCTCTGCCTTTTCCAGCTTTTCGAGGCTGCCTGTGTTCCTCAGCCTGTGGCCCCACAATCACTCCAACCTCTGCTCCATCATCACATCTCCTGACTCTGACCCTCCTGTGTCCCTCTTATAAGGATCCTTGTGATTATATTGAGCCTACTGGATAATCTAGAATAATTTCTCCACTTCGAAACCCTTAATCACAGCTACAAAATCCCTTTGCCCTCTAAGGTTTCTGGGGGTTAAGATGTGGAGATCTTTGGAGACCAAAGATTGTGCCTACCTTAGAAATACACTAGTTGCCCCCCAAATAACTTGCTGATTGAATGATTAAATCAGGTGGACCTCAATGCAGCCACCTTCATTATTCATCCATAAACAATTACTAAGCACCTCCTATGTGCTCTAGGTATAGAACTATGAAGGAGACAATATCTCTACCTTCGTGGATGCACATTCTACCTGGAGAAAACAAGTTGGCAGTGAACAAACTCACTTGAAAAAAGATCTTTCCTTTAAAAGGTGGAGCCTAATTCTCCTTGAGTGTGGACTGAACTTGTCCTTCATTTCTAAAGCAATTACAATGGTACCTCGAGATACAAGTGCCCTAACATACGAGATTTTTGAGATACGAGCCGTCGAGCGAGCGATTTTTGCTTTGAAATACGAGCAACATTTGAGATAGGAGTAATCGCGTGGATCGGCCGGCTGCACACGACCCACCAGTTTACCGCGACTCAAGCGTCTCATAGTTTCCCACACCTCAAGGTTACGGAACGAATTAAACTCGTATCTCGAGGTACCACTGTATATGTAAATCAAGAGAAAACTGTATTTTGTCTGGAAGTTTCCAAGTTTTGTTCACCATTTCAAAACCACATCACCACCATTTATACCAAACATGGTTGAGTCACCAAAACAGCATCACATCTGTAGGGTAAGCCACCTCAAAGACGAGGTCATAAAAATCACAGTGGCTTCCTATGATTGCGCTCTCTCTCTCTCTCTCTCTCTCTCTCTCTTTCTTGGGTCACTCACTGTGAGGCGCTGCGTCAGGAACACACTCAGCAGCCCTACAGAGGGATGAAGAACCGGGATCTCCAATAACAGCCCAGTGAGGGAGCTCCCTTATGAACGGTTCCTCCCGCTCCGGTCAAGCCTTCTGATGCCCGTGGCCCCAGCTGACAGTTTGACTGCAACTTCATGGCAGATCCTGAGTCAGAACCAACCTAGCTGCTCCCATATTCCTAACCCACAGAAATGATGAGGTCATAAATGTCTTCTTTCAAGCCACAAAGTGTTCAGGTAATTTGTTATGCAGCAAAAGACACCTAATACACAGATAAAAACACACCGCCAATTCAAGTTAAATTTAGTGCAACAAATGAAGTAAATCAAGATGAAGTGGAAACAAGTTGTGGGAGCAGGGGTGATAAGGCTGGGAAGTTAGTGACAGCCTCCCTTGCCAGTGACCTTGAGCTTCGAACAGAACGGTGGAAAGGAGCCAGCCAGCAGGGCTTTCCAACCCCAAGAGGCACCACACACCCCTTTTTATAACCACCAGGCCTCCATTAACTATTCAGAAATGAAATTCAGAGGCAATGAAATCTTCCTACACACATAATTTCTTTTTTAAAAAGATAATGGCCTAACAAACTAAGATGAAACAAAAGGAAAGCAATGTCTAATTGCAAATTTGATGGCGATGTATAAATGCTTAGACACAGTTCCTCTCAGAGAGACAATAAAGCAGCGTGATGCAGGAACTTAAAAGGAGAATCCAGAAGCAGACTTACCAGGGTGAGGTGGTGGCAGCTCCAATACCACGGCTGGAATAAATGGCAGTGATGTGGGTTTGAAATGGTGAATAGTTCCAGACAACACAGTTTCCCCTTGAAATGCAATAATAGTTGCATTCCTGGAAAATTCATATATATTAAAACAGGATGGGGAGTGCTTTGTGTTTATATGCAAAGCAGATGTAGGTTCTAGGTTTAGATTATTTTTAATAGGTTTCTTCCCTACAAGGATGCCTAGTCCAGCCATGAGAGACACGTGTCAATCTTTGCTATTGGGGATTGTCCTGCTCTCTACAGGATGTTGTCAAGCATTCCTGCTCCCCTCCCCCATCATAACAATAAAATTACTCCCCGCCACAACATTTCCACATGCCCCGGGGAGTGGCACTGCTCTCACTGAGATGCACTGATTGAGAGGAACAGAGATGCTTCAGCCAAGCTCTTGATGGAAACAAAAAGGGAATCCAGTGTGGCTGGAGAGTCCTGAGGAAGAAGAGAGGAAAAGGGGAGAGAGAGGTTCAGACAGAGAATTCAGCCAAGCTGAGACACAGGTATCCCCTGCTTTTCAAAAGTTCGCCCTTGCCGAAACCGGTTTGGCTCAGTGGATAGAGCATCAGCCTGCAGACTGAAAGGTCCCAAGTTCGATTCTGGTCAAGGGCATGTATCTTGGTTGTGGGCACATCCCCGGTGGGGGTCGTGCAGGAGGCAGCTGATGGATGTTTCTAAGTCTCTATCTCTCTCCCTTCCTTTCTGTAAAAAATCAACAAAATGTATTAAAAAAAAAAAAAGTTCGCCCTCCTCTGCTTGGCTTTTACAAAAGACCTACACTGGGCCCTGTTTTCCTTAAGCAAAAGAAGTCTGAAAAGCAAAATGAGAGCCATGATAGAGGCGAGGCAGTGCACACCCTGAGCAGTGAAAGTGACACCACCAAGCTCCTCCCCCAGGAACCACAGGCAGCAAGCAGCTCAACAGCAAGCCCCAGAGCTTTGAACTGTGTCTGTGAGCATCTGTGCTTCACCTCCACTTATTTTGTGCATCCATCATCAAGATGTATCTGAAGGTATCAGAGAAGCCTGAGAGAGCTCTAAGGGTGTTCTGCTTAGAGTAAAACTGGACATAATTAAGTATTTTGATTGTGGTGAATGAAATAAAGGCATTGAACTTGCTGTGTGCACCATTCATACTACTTACACACAGAGAGAATCTGGAAAGCTACCGAAGCTACTACCGGTTCTGCTAATAGCAAGGAGGTTGCCGTTAGCCATCATCCAGTAATAGATAAGATGACAAGTCTATAGCTTGAGAGGATACACGGGGGCTGCACAACATGTGGTGTTCTACTAAGTTATCTGGGAACACTCAAAAAAATTTCCCATATAAATGAGTGGTAATTGCTTCTTTGCCTTCTGCCGTTTCAGCTTACAGAGGCTTCATAGGAGCGTTCTACTTCCAGCTAGCAGGAGAAGCTTTCCCTCAGATTCCATTCCAAGGGCACTGGGGAGTCGTGTGGGGTTTTCAGCAGGGAGTGACACAGCCTGACCTTGCTGTGGGGGTGGCTCAAAACCTGTTACTCAGGGGATTGCACTGCACTTCTCTGCGAGCTTCACACATTCGAGCACTCATGCATTCAACACATAAGGATTAAGGGGTGTCCCATGCTGTGTAACAAGCTACTCCAAAATGTAATGGCTTAAAAGAACAATCATTTGTTGTGTTCTGCCACTCTGTGGGTTGGCTGGGCAGTTCTGCTGGTTTCACCAGGATTACTGAAGCTGCTTTATTCAGCGGGCGGGTCCGCTGGAATGGCTGGGCCCCTCTCTTCGTATGTTCTTTCTTCCAGATGCTTCCTGAGCATCCGAGACTTCTTGATGCCGAGGTTCTGGACCACACACAGCCTCACTTCTATCACATGCTACTGGTCAAGGCAAGTCACAAGGCCACCCCAAGAGGGTAAAGAAACAGATTCCACTTTTTAACAGGAAGAGCTATAAAGCCACATTTACAGCAATGGAATTCATGCTCATGAAACATTCTACCTGGCTCTGGACCAGGCCCCGGGGATACAGTCTGCCCTTCTGCGGCCTATACCTGGCAGACCACAAACAAGTCAACAAGTTAAAAAGGTCAGAAAATGCAGAGAAACACATCAAGTAGGGAAAGAGGGGCTACTTCGTTTTTTAATTTTTTTTTAAGTCCATGTGGCTTTGCACTTTTTAAAAAAATACATATGCTTTTATTGATTTTTTTTTTTAGAGAGAAAAGAAGGGAGAGGGAAAGAGAGAAACATCATTCAGCTGCCTCCTGCATGCCTCCCACTGGGGATCTAGTCAGTAACCTGAGCATGCCCCCCACCGGGGATTGAGTTCTGTAACCTGAGCCTGTACCCTGACTGAGAATTGAACTGGTGACCTTGCCATGCATGGGAGGAAGCTTAAACTGAGCCACATGGGCCAGGGGGAGAGGTGGCTTTTACACAGGGTGGTCAGGGAGGGCCTCCCTGAGACGTTTGAACTGAGACCTGAGCATCTGAACATGCCTGCATGGGAAGTTCATGGGGTTTCCAAGAAAGACATGTTCTTTCATGAACCCAAAGCACCATGGCGCCACTTGGGAGAGGATGGCAGTGGAAAAGGGCTCCAAGGAGCATCACCTGCAGTGCTGTGACATCACTGGCAGTGGGATGGAGGGGAAGGTGCCCTAGGGCCAGAGTACCTGTCTTCTTATACTCATTGGCAGCTGTATAACACTGGTGACCTCTGCCTCTTCTTCTGTCAGTCATCACCTGGTGCACTGCACCGGGAGGAACCACACGTTTATGAGAATAAACAGACACACTGCAGAGGGCTATGCACTTGGGGTGGCTCTTAATGGCTGCAGTGTGCACAGGTGTGGCACTAGTTACACAGTTCTCCATACTAAATGCCGGGAGTCAGCTCTACTGCGCTGCCAGGAGGGTTGTGCGGAAGGTGTGTGTCTTGCCAAGAGCATGGAGAAACCCTGTTTTGGAGAGTGTACATGAGTACTTGTCTCTCTTTCTTTCTCTGCCTTCCCTTCACTTCTTCCCATCCACTCATCAACCCCTTAATTTCCTTTTCTCTCTCCATCACCCACCATGCATTCTTTTTAAATTTTATTGTTTAAGCCGAGACCGGTTTGGTTCAGTGGATAGAGCGTCAGCCTTCCGACTGAAGGGTCCCAGGTTCCATTCTGGTCAAAGGCATGTACCTTGGTTGCGGGCACATCTCCAGTGTGGGGCATGCAGGAGGCGGCTGATCGATGTCTCTCATCGATGTTTCTGACTTTCTGTCCCTCTCCCTTCCTCCCTGTAAAAAAATCAATAAAATATATTTTTTTAAAAATTTTATTGTTTAAGGAATTACAAATAGTACATATGTCTCTCCCCCAGCCCACCCCCACTGACCTTTCCCCGGCCTTCCCTACCTCCCTGGCAATTGTCTTCCTCCTGCTGTCCCCAGTGTATTGAGTCTGTTGGTTGTGCTTACATGCATGCATGCAAGTCCTTCAGTTGATCTCTTACCCACCCACCCCCACCTTCCTGCTGTAGTTTGACAGTCTGTTCAATGCTTCTTTGCCTCTATTTTTGTTCAACAGTTTGTAATGTTCCACCATGCTTTCTTTCTTAAAATTTTTAAAATTTTATTGTTTAAGGTATTAAAAATAGTACATGTCTCTCCCCTCCCCCCAGTGACCTTCCCCTGACCTCCCCGTACCCACCCC
>PVJN01030070.1:0-25905 GCA_004026805.1 Lasiurus borealis | reverse complement strand
ACCTGGCCTATCAGGATGGGCCAACTCCCCTACCTGGCCTATCAGGATAGGCCAACTACAGCTCTCCACCCCCTGACTCCCTGTATAAAACCGTCATGTAACAAAGGTTCAGAGCTCTCAGCCTCTGCTCTGTTTTCGGAGTATGTTGTGAGCCCCAGCATGCTGGTCTGAATAAACCCCTTTGTTTTTGCATGAGATCATCTCTTGGTGCTCTGTAAGTGCGGCTTGCGTTCCGGGCTTAACAATGTTAGTTAAGGAAAAGTATTCGGGGATGTAAAATTGTAAAGAGTCAATTTGATGTGTAAAAGATATAGCTAGTGACTTAGAATGTTGGACAAAACTTCATCATTCTCATTGCCCTAGTAATAACTTTTTTTGCTTTGCTCATCTCCGTGCGATTTGGGAGTAACTTCCCTCTGTTTAATTTAGGAGTCAGGACCCCAGAGGCATGAGTGTACAAGATTCTTCAATTAATTTAGAATTTTCAAAAAGCCTCTCTCAGGAAATTATTGTCAAAAGATAGTAGTATGCCAAAACCGGTTTGGCTCAGTGGATAGAGCATTGGCCTGTGGACTCAAGGGTTCCAGGTTTGATTCTGGTCAAGGGCATGTACCTTGGTTGCAGGCACATCCCCAGTGGGCTGATTGATGTTTCTCTCTCATTGATGTTTCTAACTCTCTGTCCCTCTCCCTTCCTCTCTGTAAAAAAAAAAAATCAATAAAATATATTTTTTAAAAAAGACAGTAGCATGGCTTAGTGTGTTGTAGTAGCTTCTTTAATTTTGTAAAATAAAAAGTACATAAAATAGTTGTAATTTTATTTAATAGTTACACAAACTTCAAACTTTGTAGGCAACTGTATGATTTATTCATGAAAAATTTAATGCACAATAGAACAAATGAGCAGAGAAATGATAGCATTATTGTTGAATTAAAAATTAATTGATTATGTTTTATTTATTTCCTTGGTACATTTGAAATACTTGTAGTTTTGCAGTGATCTAACTAAAAGGAGATTTTTACATGGCATCCAATCATTTTTAGGGTTGTCTTTTGACAAGAATTTCTTTGACAACATCTTTTCTGTAGCTCCTTTTGCTTATTAGAAGGTAGTCTAATATTGTATTAGTTTTATTTCCCTAAGGAGGGACAAATTTCTCTGTATACCTAATCTTTTATTTTTTGCAGAGAGAAATCAAGGAAAATGGGCTTTTTCATTATCTTTTGTCATAGAGTGACATTCCAAATATCCAAGAGAGAAATGCTGGCAATGTAGGCAATTCAGTCAGATTTGAGAAAAAAAAATGAGCCTTCTCCTTAGGTACTTGAAGAAAGGGAAGGATTTGCCACCTGCCAGCACTTCTCCATCATGGTGCTTCTGGATCATTCACTCTGTTGCTAGTCAGTTGCATTTTTAAATAGAGTTCTGGCAATTACCAAGTGACAATTATGGTTTTAATTGAGTGTGGGAGTTGTTAAATGTCTGTTGTTGTAAATGAGTTGAACTTTTCCTGAAAGACCCACATTAGTTATATTTTTGTACAAGCACCAAACTACACATGCGAATTTACACATTAAGTGTAGTCGGAAGCAAGTTATCTCAACAGGGGATAGTAATTTTTCTACTTAACGGTTCTAAATCAAGCATGTATTGAGAACTACACTAATGAAGAGAATAATGATCAACGAGGAACCAAAGTATTAAATTGATTTGTAGTTAATGAACAGCCTCTGTCAGTGAGTGATGTAGGCAGATGGCAGAGCTGAAGCCTCCGAAGCAGGAAAGCCAGTATCCAAAGCCTAGTTAGCCCCTCCAGCTGTTGGCGCTATGATCTTAGACACGTTACATATTTCAGCAATCATCTTCTCTTCCTTGCACCAAATCCCAGGTGGAATTCTCCAGCCAGTTATCACCGCACGATAATTATGTGAATACATGTGACATGTGTCAGGATCCTGAAGAAAGGCTCATAATTGTGTAGTCAGGGAAAATGCAAAATTTCATAGCTCAAAGCCCTTCCAAGTGAAGTAAGGCCCCTATGACTGACTCCACTTCAATTTTATAAACACATATATACAAACATATGTAAAATCTAAAAATAAATTTGTGATAGTCTGTAAAGCCATCACCCTGTCTCCTTCCAAACTACTCATCCTTGAGCTCCCAGTTAAATATCAGAACCTTGCCGAAACCGGTTTGGATCAGTGGATAGAGCGTCTGCCTGGGGACTGAAGGGTCCCAGGTTCAATTCCGGGCAAGGGCATGTACATTGGTTGCGGGCACATCCCCAGTAGGGGGGTGTGCAGGGGGCAGCTGATCGATGTCTCTCTCATCGATGTTTCTAGCTTTCTGTCCCTCTCCCTTCCTCTCTGTGAAAAATCAATAAAATATATTTTAAAAAAAATCATAATCTAATGGAAGACTTCTTCCTTGAATCTTCACTCAGCCCCTCACACATGCACCTAGACCCTCCATGCCAACAGAGCCCTGATAATTTATTCCTAGCACTGATTAAAGTTTTAAATATTTATGTGTGTGATTATTTGATAAATATTGGTTCTTCTCCCAAAATTATAAGCCATTTAAAGACACAAATCACATATTTCCTTTTGTTTATTACCATAGTTTAAATATCTACCTGGGTGCTGGACACATAATATATAATTCAACAATTGGGATTTTTTTGTTTGTTTGATTGATTTTAATATATGTTTATTGATTTTAGAAAGGAAGGAAAAGAGAGATAAACATCAATGATAAGAGAGAATCATCAGTTGGCTATCTCCTGCATGTCTTCCTTGGGGATTTAGCCCACAATCTGGGCATGTGCCCTGACCAGGAACTGAACCGTGATTTCCTGGTTCATAGGTGGATAGTCAACTATTGAGCCACACTGGTTGGGCTCAATAAGCAGTTTTATTTTTTAAAATAGAGTTTTATTGATTTCAGAGAGGAAGGGAGAGAGCAAGAGATAGAAACATCAGTGACGAGAGGGAATCATTGATTGGCTGCCTCCTGCTTGTTGGATCGAGCCTGCAACCCAGGCATGTGTCCTTGACCGGAATAGAACCTGGGACCCCTGGGTCCACAGGTTGATGCTCCGTCCACTGACCCAAACCAACCAAGGCTCAATGAGTAGTTTTTGAGTGAGAAAGAAAATGAATGCGTTAATGAATGAAAGTCAATGGCCTTTACTCAGACTTTGAGATATGACATTATTCAATGCTCAACAATCTCCAATACTCACCATTCATAAATCACAGTGCTAATCTGTTTCTTATCCTACATCTGAATACTCTTTGCTTTCTCTTCCCTGATTTCTTATTCTTTTATCTAAAAAAATGTGAATATTTGCAAAAGATCTACCTTTCTTTTCTGTTTACTCTCTATCTACACAATTCTCCTCTGTGATTTTATTCATTCACTGTGTCCACCTGCTGATGTCTTATAAATAAATATATATCAGCTGTTGGACCTCCAAACCTAATCCGAATTTCAGTTTATTCTGTGTACTGTGAAGCCTTTGTATTGGGTTATCTCTATGATCTCTTTCTAGTATAAAAAATATCACTAATTTAACATGTCTAACAGGGACTCCTTCCTGAAGCTACTGTTACTTAATTCCCCTTTACTCTCCAGAGCAATGCTTTTCTTCACTCCCTGCCATAATTACATTTGAGGCTCTTCTTTGATCTTATTGCTATTACTCCAGCAGCCTCCTATTTTTTCCCCTTACTTTCAGTCTGCACACTCTCTAACCCACTTAAGATGATAGCCAGTTTGATTTTTGTTTTAATAAAATAGAAGGAAATTTTTGTGAATATATTACTTTTTTAATCAAAATACTTCACCTGCTCCCAGTTTCTGGCCAACTTTACAAAGGCCACAACACAGTGTTTCAAATAAGGCAAAATGTGGTCCAATTTATCTTTTTGACCTTATTTCTGACTCTTCTATGTATATACTAGAGGCCTGATGCACGAAATTCAGGCCTCTGACTGATGTGGCTCAGTTGGCTTGGCATTGCCCTGTGCACTGAAAGGCTGCTGGTTTGATTCCCAGTCAGGACACATGCCTGGGTTGTGGGCTTAATCCCCAGTAGAAGGCATGCAAGAGGCAGCCGATTAATATTTCACTCTCACATGATGTTTCTCTCTATATCTATCTCCTCCTCTCTTACTCTCTCTAAAAATCAATAACAATTATTTTTTAGTTGTGCTTCTATAATGAGTAACTGTATATCTGAATAATTATTTATTCCCTGGTTCAGTGCCAGTCACATGGTACACATTCAATGAATAATGATTGGTAAAATAAATTGATAAGTAAAAGTTATACAGTGGTACCTCGAGATATGAGTTTAATTCGTTCCGTAACCTTGAGTTGTGGGAAACTATGAGATGCTCGAGTCA
The DNA here is from genome assembly GCA_004026805.1 of Lasiurus borealis. Classification (NCBI taxonomy): domain Eukaryota; kingdom Metazoa; phylum Chordata; class Mammalia; order Chiroptera; family Vespertilionidae; genus Lasiurus; species Lasiurus borealis. The sequence goes on along the minus strand of PVJN01030070.1, from coordinate 21,493 downwards.
TGGTAAACTGGTGGGTTGTGTGCAGCCGGCCGATCCCCGCAATTACTTGTATCTCAACTGTTGCTCGTATTTCAAAGCAAAAATCGCTCACTCGATGGCTTGTATTTCAAAAATCTCATATGTTAGAGCACTCGTATCTCAAGGTACCACTGTATAAGAAAAGGAGGTTCTGATCTTAAAAAAAAAGAAATTGGGCTGAGCAACCCAAGATTTTCTTCCTAATTAGCTGAGTAACCTTGGGGAATTCAAAACAAATTAAGTTAACTAAACAAACTTTAAAATCATGTCCATAGTAGAATACTTTTAAACATGCCTATCAACTACCTTCAATGAATCCTAATAACTCATAAACATTAGTAGAATCAAAGTGATCAGTAAATGCTAAAAAATTGCTCTCTGCATGTTTTAGTTATTAAAGTCAAATAAGTTAAAAAAAAATCTAAAAGATTTCTTTCCTGTTGGATAACTTCAATATACAAACAAGGTAGAAGCTTTCTAAGTGTATAGGTAATATTCACATCACACATCAGTCAATACAGAATTCTCTAGAAATTCATACCAAAAATCTATAGGAATGATTTCTCTAAGACTAAATGAGACTACCTGGGGTTGCCCAAAGAAGATGCTTGATTCCACAGAAAACCATGATTTAGAGCTGTTGGTCAGACCTATTCTATCTTGATTGTCTCTTATGATAGATTAGAGGCCCACTACATGAATTCATGCACCAGTGGGGTCCCTTGACTTGGCCTGCATAATAGGGCCAAAACCAGCTCTCTGACATCCCCTGAGGGTTCTGGATTGTGAGAGGGTGAAGGGCAGGCTGAGGAATCCCACTGGGGCATGATCAGGGCTGAGGAGGGACACGGGAGAATGGTCAGCTGGGGAGGGAGAAGGGGAGGGCTCCAGGGTGTATCTGGCCCCTCTCACTCAGTCCCGATCAGTTGGACCCCAGCAGCAAGCTAACCTACCAGTCAGAGCATCTGCTTCCTGGTGGGTCAGTGAACGTCATAGTGAGTGGTTGAGCAGCCTTAGCATATAATTAGCATATTATACTTTGATTGGTTGAACAGACAACTGGATGACTGGACATTTAGCATATTAGTTTTTTATTATATAGGACTAGAGGCCTGGTGCACAAAATCGTGCATTGGGGGGTGTCCCTCAGCCCAATTCAGGACTGCTGGCTCCTAACTGCTCACCTACCTGCCTGCCTGATTGCCCCTAACCACTTCTGCCTACCAGCCTGATCATCTCCAACTGCCCTCCCCTGCTAGCCTGGTTGCCCCAACTGCTCTCCCATGCTGGCCCTCTAGTGGCGACCATCTTGTTATGGCCATCTTGTGATGATGGTGCAGTGGCCATCTTGTGACTATGTTGCATTAGGGCGTTGCGCAACACCACCTAGGCTCTTATTATATAGGAAAGATCCTGATGAATCAGAGCTACATAGCTGCCCTGATATACAGATGATGTTGCTAATTTCTGCTGATCTATGAGGCTCCCAAAGTATGGGTAAATGTGAAACCCAATTCATTATGACTTTATATCTTCAAGCCACAGGGTCTCATAAATTTATTATAAAAATTACCTTGTAAATGTAACCCATAATTAAAGTTATATATTTTTTTAATATTTATTTATTTTATTGGAGTGAAATGGTTAATAAATTACATAGGTTTCAGATGTGCAATTCCATAATATATTTTCTGTATATTGTGTTGTGTGTAGATAAGTGAATAAAAAAGCTGTGGTAATTTACACAAAGGTACATATTTTTTAAAAAGTTTGTGAATATAATTCTAATGCATGCACTACCTACTTTACCCAGATTTTTCCATCTTCCCTCAATCTGAAGAAATAGCTAGAAACATAGAAAGCTATGATGCAAGTATACTACCAGCTTTTCTTTACCTATGTTGTTTTCAACCTCGGCATGCTATCTTTCTGGTGCGACTTCCAGAATAGAATTCATTTTCAGAAAGAGCTTTCCTGGAATGTTTCCATCTCTAATATTATAATCTAGGCTCCAGCAAAATATCCCAGCATCTAAAAACTATTCAAATTGCAAAACACAAGGTTACACTAAATTTTAAACAATTATCTATAACTCTATCTGTTGCTAATGTAAAATCAAAAAGTCCAAAATTCAGGAATGTGCCAATATTTTTAAAGGTTATTTCCAAGACCCTACAAGACAATTATATGTATCAATCCAAGGCTATACCACAGAAAATCAGGTTATCAGTGGTTCTCTGAAGAATGTGGTACTGCTTCTAACATTTTTTAAAAGGAGGATAAAGCTTATCAATTGCACAAAATCATAATTGTTAATATAATATAGTTTAACAATTGGAAGTAGAGCTTACGTTTATGTGTTTTCAATATTACAATTCTACAATTTCTAACATGCCCAATCAAGTAATACCTAATCATCTTAAGACTTCTTAATTATTCTTAATTAGACCAGACAACATAATATTAGACTTATGAAGATTATTAAGTTGCAAGTAATATTTAGCTATTGGTAATGCAAATAATTTTCACCTAATAGAAAAAAATAACAATAGCAGGTATGATTTTATTGCTCTTTGGGACATTAACCAATTTTGTATCTTACCTAGCAATCTTATTGATGCATTACTTATTCTAGTGATGATACATAATCTATGCAACAATTTTTCTTCTGAATCAGCTTTATCATCCTGCTGGCTTCTTCACTAATAAATAAATTATAATCTGATACACATTTTATATATATTTGAATGCAAATCAGATGGTTAGCCTTTGTAACTTATACGTTAATATAATTGCTACAATATGTTATCAAGAATTTAGGCAATTTCAATGAGGCAAACAAGTCACACTGGATCTTGAATCTAGCTGATCAGCCACTCGGTGCACATACTCCTGCCCATAATTCTACCATGGAAAATTATTATCGTAACTCTAAAAACGTTCCTCTCAGCTATACACACTTTTATGGGAACAGATTGCATTATCTTTGTAGATAAAATGTTTCCCCTCTCCTAAAATTGAGCTGTAGAAGAATTAGTAAATTCTATATGAAATGAGTAGAAGTCATGCATATTCCATCCAAAAGACAGACTTTTATTAGGTAACAGGAAGAAGAACCATGACCGAAATACCAGTGAATGAGATGAGCCAGACAGTGCCTGTATCCTCCAGGACAGTTATTTAAGCTCTGAGGAGACAGATGTGAGATTCAGCACTGGTTTTAAAGTCAATCTGTTAGGAGTGACATTTTAATTTCAAGAAGATATGCATAGTCTTTGTTAACTAGTTAAGATAATTAGAACTACATTGGTGATGCCATTAGTGACTAATTACAACCTACCCCTAGTGAATAAAAAGAAAACTGATTAAAGACTTTTATAAATTTGAGTGAACATAATTTTTTACAATGGACATTTTTTGTTTATTTTATCCACATCATTTTTCAGCTTTATTAATGTACTAGAGGCCCGGTGCATGAAAATTCGTGCACTTTGGGGGAGGGGAATGTCCTTCAGTCTGGCCTATGCCCTCTCCCAGTCCAGGACCCTCCAGGGATGTCCACCTGCCATCTTAGGTCTGCTCTCCAGGGGAACAGGCCTAAGCTGGCAGTCAGACATTCCTCTGATATCTGGGGGGCACATGGGGACATCCTTAGCACTGCGGAGGAGGAGAGAGAGGTGCCCTCCACCGCTGCTGTGCTCACCATCAGCCTGCTTATGGGTGAACAGAGGTTTCCCTTTGGGAGCACAATGACCACGAGGGGGCGGCTTCTGCACTGAGGGTCTGCTTCCTGGTGGTCAGTGCACATCATCGCAACCAGTCGTTCCTGGTCATTCTGCTGTTGGGGTCAATTTGCATATTATCCTTTCATTATATAGGATAATTGATAAATGAAATACAGTGGTACCTCGAGATACGAGTGCCCTAACATACAAGATTTTTGAGATAAGAGCTGTTGAGCAAGGGATTTTTGCTTTGAAATACGAGCAACATTTGAGATAGGAGTAATTGCGCGGATCGGCCGGCTGCACATGACCCACCAGTTTACCACAACTCGAGCATCTCATAGTTTCCCATGCCTCAAGGTTACGGAACGAATTAAACTTGTATCTCAAGGTACCACTGTAATTTAAGTAGGCATCATGGTGATTTAATTTACATATACATTGGGAAAGGATTATTAACACCTAGTTAATTAGCACATCTGTCACTTTATTTATATGATATATATAGTTTAGGGTATGTAAAATACTCATTAAATAAAAAATATTAATAGACATATCCACTGTATTCAAGGAAATTCAAAATACCAAAGCTAAGGATATTGAGCAAAATGTACTAAGTAACTGATGTATCTTTTGATTAAACTACAATTTTATTAAGGAATAAACCAATTAAATTAGAAATGTCATTTAATGCTCTCAATTTGTTCATATGCTTGTAGGGACTGAAGAGCATAAAATGTGCAGAGTGGGCCAGCAGGCTGGACACTCAAGAAAATTCTGATGTTTTTGTTTTAATCCACATACGTGATGCAAGGCACCCGGAAACTCCAACTGGGTTTCTATGTTGAAGTCTTGAAGAGATTCTTTTCTTTTTCTTCAGGGAAACCTCAGTCTTTTTCGGAATAAAAGTCTACTTGACAAAGGAACATAAACAATAAGAACCTGCCAGAGAAAATAAACAAAACCCCCAATACTTTTCAAAGGGTTTATTGTTGGCTGCAGGACAGAGCAATTATATAGATACACTACAAATTGTCCTGAGCCGGGACACTGAAGTGCAAGTGATGAGTTCTTTTTATGTAACAAAAGAGAGGGAAGCCTGAGGAACAGTGTTAATCAAAGATAATCTAACAGAAGAGATGGAGGACAGGAAGATAAAACCTTCCCCGAGATAAGGTACAAAAGGATCCTCGGCAGAGCTGGATGAGACTGAGACTTTCTGTAGAAATCTTTCCCCTGCAGAGCTAGCCACAAGATTGAACGATTGCTGGGAGCACACACAGATACACAGATACCATCAACTCTTGAGAGTCAAACTATGACTCGTCCCCTCCTCAGAAGGAAAAAATGTTTACTATTTCAGTTGAATAGCAGCCAAATCCAATTGTTTCTTAATGTTTAAGAAAAAAAGAATGAGTCAAACTTAAGGATAAAATGTATGGATAAACATAGTAATTGATTTCCAATGACATCATGCAGACTCAAGGAAAATTGCAGTGATAATCTATTATTCTGGTAAGGCTATATTAAAGTAGGTTTTAGGGCATGCGATATGCAACACAGGATGGAAAAAGAAAAAAACTGAGTATCAAGTCCAAATGCTTTCGAGTAAAAGTCCGAAATCTGCCTCCCAGTGGGTTGTGTGATATTGGTTGTGTTTCATAACTTCTCTCACTCGGGTTCCTCATTTGAAAAATTGAGACAGGAACCTTGACTTTATACAGTTGTTGTGAGTATTCAGTAGCTAATATTTTGTAGGACTGCCTCCTGTTAATATAATTTATAGAAAGTCTTATTAATTGTGGATAAATGTGTATTGACTTTACATTTCCTCCCAGTTATGCTCTATTACCCTCTATCTCCTTGCCTTTGAGGGGGGAGAGACAAGCTCCATTAATGTAATTTCAAGCTTCGACTTTCTCAATAATTTTTGCTATTAAAGCAACAGTCACTTCAGGGTCTTCAGAGATGCTAAATTCCTCTCACTTCTTCACAGCCCTATCCTCCCACCCATCTGTCCCCAAAGTGGTTGAAAATTTAATACTTCAAAAATGTGGCCTATTTCTCTTACACATCCCATCAGTCTGGGGATAGTATTTGCCCCAAAAGAAAATATGACCTTGCTGTCTGTGAAGAATCTACTCTGTCACATCTGCCGACCCACCTAGCTAGATGTCAAGGAAGAATTCAGTGTAAAAGACTAGTTCCACCCATGAGGGCTCCAGTAGACTCTGCTGATGAGAGACTCATCCAAACTGAACATCTAGGCACTGTGAATCCCATGCAAGATGTGCTTGGGCTCTCTGGCCTGTACGCTGAGCTGGATGAACATTTTGGATGGTGTGATGATCAATTGACATATCCCCTCTTTATTAGATAGGATATTTCTATATGTACTAGAGGCCTGATGCGCAAAATTCATGCGAGAGTAGGCCTTCGCAGCCACTGGCTGCTGCCTCAATCCCTCCCTCGCAGCCATGCCTGGATCCCTCCCTCACAGCCGTGGGTGGCTGCCTGGATCCCCCAACTGCAGCCCCAGCTTCCTCCCAGAAGGATATCCGGTCTAATTAGCATATTGTGCTTTTATTATTATAGATTATTATAGGTATACACATTATATATATATAAAATAGACATTTTTTTTATTTTTTTTTACTTTTTTTCTTTTTATTGAATTTGTTGGGGTTACACTAGTTAACAAAATTATATAGGTTTCAGATATACAATTCTAAAGCAAAAATAATCTGTACACCGTATTCTGTGTTTACCACGCCAAGTCAAAGCTCTGTCCATCATCTTTTATCCCCCTACCCTCCTTCATCTCCCACCTACCCTCAAAGTATATAAAGGTTTGAATGGAGACAGAATGTAAGAATTCCATGTTCAAATCTGTTGGTAATTATATGGAAAGGCAACAAGGATATTTAGTTGTGGGCTCAATCCTCAGTATGGGGTGTGCAGAAGGCAGCCAATCAATTATTCTCTCATCATTGATGTTTCTATCTTTCTCTCTCTCCATTACTCTCTAAAATCAATAAAATATATTATTATTTTTTTTTTCAATTTCTTTTTTTTATTAATTTTTATACATGTCTCCCCATGCCCCCCATTTTATATATATATATACACATATAATCGTATATATATGTATATATATACGTATATATGTGTGTTTGTATGTGTGTGTGTATATATATACATATATATATATACATATATATGTGTATATATATATACATACATATATATGTATATTAGATATAGAATGTCTTGGCCCTGGTCCCCACCTGCCGCCGCCATGCCCAGGGGCTTCTGCCACCTCTGCCGTAGCCCCCACCTGCTGCAGCTATGTTTGGAAGGAAGGACATCTGGTCTAATTAGCATATTAAGCTTTATTTATTATAGGCTAGAGGCCCAGCACACAAAATCTTGTGCATGTAATTCGCTGCTGCTTGCTGCCCTGCCCACCTGCCCATCACCATGAGCAGCAAGCTGCCCTCCCACCACCATAAGCCACTGCTCGCAGGCTTGGGGGAAGGGACCAAGAGGTGGTCAATGCACCTCATGGCAACTGATTGAGTGGTCATTTGGGTCATTATGCTTACGGTTTCTGGTCCTTTATTATGTAGGATATGTTTTCCTCCAAGTTGCTAGAAACTCAGGAGTGAGTAGATACTGCCCATCTCTGCCTGGTAGTGATCCACCATGATATTTTTAAGCACACAGCCTCTTCTAAAAGATACCCAGTCAGCTATTCACTAATATCAAACACCCAGCCAGCAAATAACATACTTCTTTCCTCTTTTCATAATTGCTAGAAAATATGTCATTACCTTAGTGTCTGTCTTCCTCTAGAGAGTGGAAGGCAGAAGAGAGTTCTCAAGCAATGAGAGCAATGCTTGGAACATAATAGGGGCTCCATGAATATAAACTGTAATTATTCACAGACACTTCACTGCTCCAATTAATGAGGGGAGGGGGCTGGGGAGGGGAGGAGAAGGGTATGAAGATGGGATAGTTTGGCTGGCTCTCTCAACTCACTTTTGTAAACTTCTTGGGGAAGAAGCTGGTACAACACTTAGAGTTCTGAGAACTTCATATGTGGGATTGTTAGCATCTTTTCTCATCAGCCAGGTTATGAATAGTCAATTACCAGTAAAAAGGGTCCCACTCAGCCATTAGATTGTACGACTCTCTTACATGTAAACCATAATCCAGATTACAAAACCAGATTTAAGCACTGACCATCGAACACTGAGATAATATCTATACTACTAAAAAAGGGTAATATGCTATTTAGACCAGATGTCTTCCAGACGACCTTCCAGATGTCCTTCCTGACAAAGCCAGGCCTGGGAAAAGCCGCCCACTCTGAGGTCCCAGGCACCAGCGGCTGCAGCCCTGGAGGACAAGCTGCCCGCCCTGTGGTTCTGGGTGCCAGCAGCTGTGGTGTGGCTGCAGCTGTGGCTAGGAGAGGGAGAAGACACCCACCCCATGGTCCTAGGTGCCTTCAACTGTAGCCCACGCAAAGCCACCTGCCCACGGTCCCCTGTGGCTGTGGCCAGCCAGAAGAAGGGAAGCCCAGGTCCTGGGTGTCTGTGGCCAGCCAGAGGAGGAAATCCTGGGTCCTGGGTGCGGGGTTGAGGCAGAGGCATTTAGGGGCAATCAAGCCAGCAGGGGAGCAATTAGGAGTTATCAGGCAGGCAGGCAGAGGTGATTAGGGATGATCAGGCAGGCAGGAGTAGTTAGGAGCAATCAGGCAGGAAGGCAGGCAGAGGGGTTAGGGGCAATCAGGTAGGCAGGCAGGCAAGCAGTTAGGATCCAGCAGTCCTAGATTATGAGAGGCATGTTTGACTACCGGTTTAAATTGGCATTCAGACATTCCCCAAAAGGTCCTGGATCGGAGAGGGTGCAGGCTGGGCTGACAGACCCCAGCCCTATGCACAAATTTCATGTACCAGGCCTCTAGTCCTTTAATAAAAAAGTTATTTGGGTTGAATTCAGGATTTCTGCCTTCTCATTCTTTACTTTGTCTTGGATAAATTACAGATTATAAGTCTCAGCTTTATTTTATAAATGAAAAAAAGTAACTTGCCATGTTGCTGTGAGGATCAAATAGATACTCTATGCCCAAGAACTTTGCATAGCATCACACAAGTGCTTTGAGAAGCTCTACTCACCTTCATCTCACCAAAGAAAAGATGACATGGTTTGTATTGACCAAAAAATGTGTCTTTGACAAGTTATATAATTTTAGTATAGATTCCAAGCTATTTATGTTCCCTCAAGAGCCATACAGTGATATCACTCTTTAGCCAGACTCAGGGTGAGTTAGATTCTATCTCAGACAAATAGAATCCCCATTTGAGATGCTATAAAACAGGGCTATATTATACAGTCTGCCTCCCCTTCTCCCACATATGCATTTAAATAATAGTAGGTGCACTCAGCCAGCTGAATGGGTGATTAATTGCCATCACTTATAAGTAGACAAGCACTGTCTGTACCGCGGTACTGTTTAAGTACCACCACCACCAAAAAAAAAAAAAAAAAAAAAAAATGTGCAGCCTTAAAGAAGCAATTAAACCTTTTGGCTAAATGTTGTCAGAAAGAACAACGTAGCATCAATTACTTAAGCTATATTTTCAGTCTTCAAATTTTAAAAGGGCAGTGTTAAATGGTTCTCTGGTGAGTCAATTTATTATAATCAAATCATAGTAATGTCAGGAGAATTGAACTAAGTTCCATTCAAAATTGGCAATTCTTTGAAGGACATCCTAAGATTTATTGTCATGGATGTTCTTGCTTGCTAGCATATTCTATTGTGTTTATAATGTCAAAAATCATTGTTTCAAGGGCAATATGACACCAAAACATGGATCTACCCCATGTTTTCAAATCGATTAAAAAGTACTCTTTTGATGAAAAGAAATGTAGTTCCTATTGCTGGTAATCTTTGGACCAATGTCTTACTCTAAAAGTAAAATGGTTGTTATTTCAGGCAAGAATAGTAATTACGCTCCTTAGTACTCAAACTTAGTTATTAATTCTGTCATTCATACATCTGATTACTAAAGTGTATGGTAATTTCTTCTCCCATCACAGTTATTAACAGTTCAAGTTCCCTAACCAGTTTGGCTCAGTAGATAGAACATCATCCTGTGGACTGAAGTGTTCAAGGTTTGATTCCTATCAAGGTCACATACCTTGGTTGCAGGTTCCTTCCTGGCTTGAGCCCTGGTCTGGTCATGTGGAGGGAGCAACCAATTGATGTGATTCTCAATATTTCTCTGTTTTTCCCTCTCTCTTCCACGCTCTCTAAAAATCATTGAAAAAATATCCTTGGATGAGGATTTAAAAAAAAAGTTCAAGTGCTCATAAAATATCAAATATGTCTTCAATCCTAAATTTAACATAATCTTTCTTCAGACACAATATTGATAAATACAATAAGGATGTAGTAACTATTCATCTTTCTATTTTCTCTAAGTTATATCACTGTACTGAAATATGAAAATTATGTTATAATTATACTTATAATTATAAAACTTACCTTATGTTTCTTCTGTGGTTCTAATATTGCCTCTTTGTATCCAAAACATTAGTAAACTTTTTCACTGTTTGTCAGGTTAAAATATCACACACATACCCATCACCGTGTCCACCCAAAGCTTATTCTATCCCAATGGAAGGAGGGTAACACTAACTTTTGCTGAGAACGAGTATCCATTTCTGTGGTAGAACAGAACTTTCTGCAATGCAAAGCAAGAAGACTAAGGGCTAGCCCATTTACAGCACACTGAGAAGGTTAACCTCCGGCCGAGACCGGTTTGGCTCAGTGGATAGAGCGTCGGCCTGCCGACTGAAGGGTCCCAGGTTCGATTCCGGTCGGAGGCATGTACCTTGCTTGCGGGCACATCTCCAGTGTGGGGCATGCAGGAGGCGGCTGATCGATGTCTCTCTCTCATTGATGTTTCTGACTTTCTGTCCTTCTCCCTTCCTCTCTGTAAAAAATCAATAAAATATATTAAAAAATTAAAAAAAAAGAATGTTGAAAGTTAACCTCCGGGAAATACATACAATCTTTGAGACCATGTGCAAATCAAAGAGATTAGAGTTGAACTGAGTCAGCCTGCAAACTATACCGGATTCAGACTCAAATGAGAAGGATACAGTGAACAAAGAAGCAAAGAGATGCCATTCTCAGCTCCTGTGGCAGTTGCTGGTATATGAAAGGAGCTTAGTAAGTGTTGATTGAGTGAAGGAGGGAATAAGGATAAGAAAGGAGTGGAAATTCAACGGGCTAAAAATGGGATGGTTATGGGAAGCCAGTATTTAATTTACCTGGCCATGTCATATAAATATAAGACAAAATAAAAATAAAATCAATAACATCACTAAGGTAGCACTTATTGTCTTTGGAATCATTCCTCATGAATCTGTTTATATAAAAGAGCCATGTTTTTCAGCCTTGCCTATTTGGCGCCTGCCTGCTTTAGATTTTCTTTTAGGCCTTGTCAGCCAGGGTCCTGGCCTTGGCTGCTAAATTTTCGAATCCAGAATGGTTTGCCTTAATTCATGCCCTTGATAACCAATGTCCCATTGCATTTGGGTAGTGAGAAATATGGCGACTGCCTTTCTAAGTTGTCCTGACCCTGCTCTCCTCCCCATTTTTACCTGAGCACCCGTATCGTTAATGTCCCATCATATGCCACTTTCATTCCGTTTCCAGAAGTTTCTCCCCATTGTGGGCCCTCATTTATAACGAAGCATTGGAAGGTTTTTTCAAGAGCACCATAGAGCTAGACAGCTCAGCACTTCGAGTCAGCTTACGGCTGAAATTTTGCATCTCCTGCTTTTGGAAAAGGTCATAGCATTTATGCTGCTGCTGTAAACTTCACTTGTTGCACTTCCCACGAATACCTTCCTGTTGGTTATTCTGTGGTTTTTCCATTCATAGGTCCATTGCATGCTGCCAGCTGCTTCATCTTCCCCTCATACACACACATGCCAACACCATGGTCTTGGGGCTAAAGGTAATGTGCCCCTAATCACTTGTGCCTTTAGGGGTTGTAGGGTTATGTTGAATAGAGTCCAATACTTTTCAAATACAGTTTCAACAATACCTATCATTCTCTAGGCTCACATTACAATGTGGCTTTGACACCATTCCCAGCAGGAAGCAGGGTCTGTGTTCTTTCTCTTTGAAATCATCCTGGGGTGTTTTTTGGTTTTGTTTGTTTGTTTAACTAAATTTTTAAGTCAAGCATAGCCAAAATGTCATTGGTGAGTTATGAAGCTGGGGCAGAGAAGGCAGTGCAGCTACCGCCTTGCTTGATGGAGACCTAGAACCAGAACAATTCTGCTGAACTGTGTCCCAATTTCTAGTCTGCAGATACCACGAGAGATATTTTAAACCCCTAAGTTTTGAGCCACTCTCACTCAGTTGCACCATGTAGTGAATAAAATTGAACTGATCTGCGGTAGATCCTACACACCTCCTTACAGGTCTGCAAATTCACCTGCTGAGAATTTGATTGTTACTTGGCATAATTTCTGTGGGAGAGATTGGCCTCCTCCACTCGTTTCTTTCCTGTTGTTTTGTAAATGATGGATACCAGGTGAATTAATTGGGGGGGGGGACTACACAGGATAATATAAATGTTTCTCCCCTATGTACATAGGTAGAGTGCTTCCTGTTTATTTAAAGTTATTTCACCATCTAAAGTCACACTGATAGCACTTATGATTACTAGAAATTGTCATGTCTTATAACTTGGCCAGATAGGATCATTTGGACTTTTCCCCCTCTACATATTCACTTCTCTCCTTTTCTCAACAGGAACAGAGTATTCTTTATCATGTTGTTTATGTTCAGTCTGACCCTGTGACTGTTGTGGTGGATGCAGTGTTACTAGTTATGACACAAGCAGAGGTCTTGCAGAGCTTTGGTTATCTACAATATAATACATCTCAATTCGTGTTTATTTAGTAGTAAGAGTACTAGATTCCAATAAGAAAAATTATTTTCAAAAATATAAGGCACTATTTATGCGTGAAATTGTAGCCCCTCCCCCAAAACGTTGTATGTTGAAGTCCTAGCCCCCAAGACCTCAGACTGTGAGTGTATTTTGGAGAAAGTGTCTTAAAAAAGATTATTAAGTTAAAATGAAATCATTAACACGGGTACTAATTCAATATGACTAGTGTCCTTAAAAAAGAGAGATCAGGACACTGATTCACCCAGAAGGAAGACCATGTGACCTCAGAGGGAGAAGATGGCCATCTACAAGCCAAGTTGGAAGGTCTCAGGAGAAATTAATCCAGCTGCCACCTCAACCTCACACTTCTAGACTCTGGAGCTGTGAGGAAATGCATTTCTGTTATTTAAACTGCCTGTTTAAGCCACCTGGTCCATGGTATTTTGTTACCGCAGCCCTAGCAAACTCCTAGACAGGAATACAGATTAAATTCATGAGTGTATTGGTCCTATTGAGGGATTTTTTTAAACTAAAAGAAAAACAGCTTTCTATTCTGTTATTACTTTCTTATTGATCCTTCCAAGTAGTCTGCTTTAGATGTTGAAGTCTCTTGTATTTCAACTTGAATGTGCCTAAATGGTAAAATTCTTACTACAGAAATGTTTAACCACTTGTCCGTACAGTAAGTCGCTGCTGAGTATGGTCCAGCTTAAGAGCTCTCAGACGGCATCAAATATATTGAACAATATCTAATTTATTTAAATATATGCATGCATAAATTACAGTAGATATTTAAAATGGAGCTTGCAAGGTATGCATTAAACTGAAGGTTTTCATCATTCTCATATAATAGCCACCAAAAAATCTGTTGTTCAATCTGTGTGTCATACGATTAGCACATAACATTCGTGATCAATTAATTTTGCATTTCTCTACTGAACTACATTTGCCATCTGCTGGCTCACTAAAAAAATTATCAATCTGCTCAGCCGTTTGCCTGGTGCTTTAGTCTTGCTAACTCTTTGAAAAACTGACAATACAAATATTCTATCTTGGAAGCCATTGATTAAACCATTATGTGGGAACCCAGACATTTGCCAGGTTGGTGTTTCACCAAATTTCTTTACAGCTGGAAATATACAATCTGTGTCCAACTCAATCATACTCTTTGGTGCCTGAGTCAGTGTGTTTATTGACCTGACAAAGGGTGAGAAAATGCATGTTAGATTTGAGGAAAATGCCTCCATTTAAACCTCGCAACAACAGTGAGGTCCCTAAGGAAGGTGAGGAAGCTGAGGCACAGGAAATAATGGCGCTGAATTCAAGGCTGAGGCAAGAACATAGGTGTGAGCAATGGCAGCATGCAAGTGTCTTTGCTTTTTCTGTCTCAAGCTCCAGGACTGAAAAATCAGAGCTGGAGAGATTTTGGATTGAGGTCACATTCAGTCCAATGTGTTAGGATTGTAGTGTTTTGAGAGCGTTAGCATATCAAAATAAAAATTGTAAATACTGATAAAGCTTTTGGACCAATCCCTGGATCTCCTGTTATCCTGTACTCATTAAAACTATTCCCTTTGGCATCAGGCAGGCCTGTGATCAAATACTGATGCTGTTATGCTGTTATTAACAGATTTCAGGATAAGTTACCAGTGTCTTTTAGTTCCAACTTCAGTGTCTATAAAATAGGGATGATAATAGCCCATGCTTCATAATACTTTTTGAATATTAACTTAGATAATCTACTTAAGTCCTTGTAAATATAAGGTATGAGATAATATTAAAAACTATTGTTATCATGCTATCACTTTTTTATGCCTCTTTTTAATAATATTTTTAAAATATATATTCTTATTGATTTCAGAGAGGAAGGGAAAGGGAGAAAGAGGTAGAAACATCAGTGATGAGAGAGAATCATTGATTTGGCTACCTTTTTCATGCCCCACAATGGGGAATGAGCCTGCAAGCTGGGCATGTGCCCTGACTGGGAATCAAACTATGACCTCCTAGTTCATAGGTCGACACTCAACCACCGAGCCACACCAGCCGGGCATCCTCTTCACAATATTTATGTGAAAGTTGGCATTCAGTCAGGATTAGGTGTTGTTTAGGCATCATTTTTTAAAATCCTTGCCAAAGGATATTTTTCCATTGATTTTAAGGGAGAGTGAAAGAGAGAGGAAAAGACAAAGAGATATTCATGTGGGAGAAATACATACGTTGGTTGCCTCCTGCACAAGCCCTGACCAGGGCCCAGGCCAACGAGGAGCTACAACCGAGTTACGTGCCTTTCACAGAAATCAAACTGGGGACCCTTCAGTCCGAAGGCCGACAATCTAGCTACTCTACCAACTAGTGCTAGGCATCATGTATAAGAGATTTTTTTTTTACCCTTAGTTTCACCTTACTTATTTCACAAACAATGCTTTCACCCAATTCAGATCTTCTCATATACAATACACAAGACAATTATTCTCCTGTAGGGCTTACAAAGACAGGAAAGTATTAGTGAAAATGAACTCATTCTGTGGAATTCAATATGTGTAATGATCTAACCATCAAATGCAATTAACTAAAGCAGAGAGAGAGAGGCAGGTAGACATATGTGCATATACACACACGGTCGGGAGCTTTGGCTAATGGGCCCATGACAGTGCACGGTGTTTTTGCAGTTAATAAACAATGCCTGCCAATTACTTTATTAAAAATGCCTTGTTGATGAGCACAGATGATAGAGTCTCTGTTATTCTGATATTGGTTTCAGCAGCATCCTCTGATTCATTACTGCAGCCAACACGAAAACATCCATGTGGGTTGCCCTACTTAATGAAGAATTCATCACTTTGCAAATTAGAAATTGCACACTAACGGCAGAGAAACCCGAGGTCCCCCAGGCTTCCACTGCACACATTTCATCAGAGTCACTTCCCTGCATCTAGTTGGTCCTCTGCTTTCTCTTTCATATGTCAGGGAAACCCTGGAACCAGGGAAGGGAGGTGTCACCCTCCACCAATATACATTCAGACAGAGAATTTGTTGTTCATAGAACCTAGTATTAAAACACCTAGAAAAAACTATCAACCATGCATTTCTTCCTGGCTTTCGACAGAAGAAAGGATACCTTTGAACTCAATACATGTTAGCATGTTAGTCATAGAACCTTCGCTTTATGGTGTTCCATCTCTTTCACGGTCTCCCCCTCTCACTCCCTATAGCAACTTGGTTTAAAGATTATCCATCGGCTGCCAGGGCAGATATGCCACTCTGTGCCTCTCTGTGGCCAGTTACACATCGATGGTTCTATACCTCTTTGAGTTGCTCTCACGTTTATGCTTCATTTTCTCCCAATAAAAATTTTGTTAGGAAGTTTAATGATAATATTCAAGGTGGCACCTTCTAGCTATTGCCTTCAAAGAACTGAGCAAGGAATGAGCTGTCTTATTCTGTTATGACAAAACGCATCTTTCCTAATGGTTCTTTTATTCTTACCCAACCTGGACACAGCTACCAGAGAGAGTTTGAAGGCTGTAAGAATTACACTAAGTGATACCGCTGTCCTCAATATACTTACCTGGACTGCTGCAAAGTACCCACTCATTTATGCTGAGCTGTATGAGACACTTGTCAATGGTTCCAGATTATGGTACATTAAAATAAGTTATAAACTTTTAAGTGAAATGCCTAAACTCCAGGTACCCTGCGGTTCTTTTATTCTCTGCTTCAAACAGTACACACCAGTTCCTATATGGTCACACTGTTTTAGCCTGTGTGTTAGTTCCCATCGTTACTGCAACAAATTACTGTAAATTTTGTGGCTGAAAACAACACAAATTTATTACAGTTCTGGAGATCAGAAATCTGAAATGGGATTCGTGGAGTAAAAATCATGGTGTTGAAAGGGTGGATCCTTTCTGGAAGCTCTGGAGTCAATCCGCTTCCTTGCCCTTTCTTTCTCCTAAGGGCTACCCACATGCCTTGGTTCGTGACTCTTTGTCCATTTTCAATGCCAATAACATTGGGCTGGGACCTTCTGAAATCTTTATGTCTCTATTTCTTTTCTGCATCTATCTTCCCTTTTGAAACACCTTTGTGATTATATTTTGACCCATCCAGATGATCTAGGATAACCTCTCTATTTGAAGGTCAGCTGATCATCAACCCTAATTCCATCTACAATCTTCATTCTCCTATGCATTGTAACCTAGCATATCTATAGCTTCTGGGGATTAGGATGTGAACATCTTGGGGGACATTATTCTGCCTATCATATCCCTTCATGGGTGTGATTATTTTAAAAGTTCAAGTAGTTTTGACACCCCTATTCCAGGGAGAAGTAGGCACGAAAGAGTTTTATCTACAATGAACAAACTATTTAGAAAACAATTCAGATAAATTTGGCTCCTTTTACAATTGTTTTTGCAGAGAAATGCTTTGTACAGACGAAGTGAAGTTATAGTTGTATTTCCTAAATGATGTTAGATTCAACAAGCTGGTGGCACCCTCTAGTAATATGAAGTAACCTAGCCAGGTGCAGCTCAGCATTTGAGTGTCTACCCAGGAACTGGAAGGTCACTGGTTCAATTCCTGGCAGGGCATATCCCCCGTGGTTTGATACCCAGTGGAGGGCAGGCAGGAAGATTCTCTCATCATTAATATTTCTACCTCTCTCTTCCTCTCCTTTCCTGTCTGAAATCAATAAAAATACATTTTTTAAAAATATCAAGTACACAGTCACAATTTTTTAAATGTTTTCTCAAAGAAACTTTTCAAAGTTGTTTTTGTTTGTGTGTTTGTTCTTGTTTTTGTTAATCCTCACCAGAGGATATGTTTCCATTGATTTTTAGAGAGAGTATGAGGGAGAGGGAGAAACAGAGAGAAACATCGATGTGAGAGAGACACATCGATTGGTTGCCTCCTACATGCACCAGGACTGGGGAACCTGCAACTAAGGTGCGTGCCCTTGACCAGAATCAGACCCGAGACCCTTCAGACCATGGGCCAACTCTATTCACTGAGCCAAACCGGCTAAGGTGCAAAGTTTTAATAATTGCAAAGTTATATTAATTTTGCTAATGTGAAATTTATATTTCAAATGAAGTAATAATAAGTTTGGTGAGACTTGCTTGAGAACAATAACTTGGCAATATTTATTTCTATCTTTTTTAGAAACAAATTAAAATCCCTTAATGGATGTTTAATTTTCTTAGAGATAGTCTATAAGACTAAGTTTAACTGAGTCTCTCCTAACACATTTAAAAGTGTTTAAAGACACTAAAGTTACTATAGTTCATTTGAATGATTGCAAGTATTATGTTATAAAACCTAGTGGCAAGAATGAAGGTTTCTAGAAAGAAGCATAAGATACATAACATTTTTAAATTTATACTTACTGCAAAACTTTAATTTTAAAAATAAAAATAAACTTAGAAATTACATTAAAACACTAAGGATGAGATATCTAACTCACCCCGGAAGTACATGAAATTCAAATGTGACCCTGATAAGCATTCTTTGTTCGTGTGCATGAGTTTCCCCAGGAGTTTTTGAAGAGAAATTCAGAAGATTCGAAATTAAATCCTTGCTTACTTCCCAACTTCCATCCTGAAGGCACATAGTCTGGCCAATGAATTTGTGCTCCGTAGTTTGACATACCAGTACTCCAAGTAGAAAATTGGTAGTCTTGCCTTCATTAAGATTTTCTTCTACAACTTGAAACAAACCCAGAAAATACTACCCTGGTATCTATTGAAATATTTTCTGTATTAATGTAAAACGTATGGAAGGAGAAGCAGCATAGCAGAAAAGTGTTTGTACTGTTTTCCTGTCCATCATGCATAAAGTGACAGGACCCTTCTCTCTTCCTCCTTACACCCATGTCATCCATGCCTGATAGCTGCACAAAAGAAAAATTATGTGTTTGAGCGAAGTATTGTTCTCTAGGGAGTATCCAAAATACTCCTGAGACTGTATGACATAATGAAGGTAATTACTGTAATAATAATTATAATGATTAAAATATAACTAATACTATTGTTATACAGAAAACGTCTTTGGGTCGTCCCCATTTTCCCAATGAGACAAGTTTCATCATGTCTCTTGTTTGCAAAAAAAAAAAACAGAAAGTTTGGCAGAGAAGGAGGTCAGATTTTGGGATCAGAAAGGAGTTTGGGATGTAAATAACAGGATTCTCTCTCACTAGTTTAAGCAGAGAGAAATTTCCTGAATAATGTAGGCAGCACATGGACTTCCCATGAGTGTCAAGAACCACATTCGGAGGTAACACAGCCAGCTTAGGAGGCCAGCCCCACTGACATGGGCATGGGCACTTGAGCTGGCATCACTAACGATGTGTCCTCTTCCAGGACCTTTCCAATCACTATGTTGAAAAGATAGAACTCTCCACTCCATGGATTCCTCCTTCCTCAGCCCACTCTCTTCTAAAATAGCATTTTAGTCAGATGCATCCTAATGATGAGCCAAGGTCACGTGTGAAACTCCAGGTGCAAAGGAAGTGGGAAACTGATTTCCGACTCCTGCCTTAACACAGAACTCACAAGATGGAAGAGTCATGAAAAACATTCACGTGGTGCTGGGTGTCTAAAAATGTATGCTAAGTGTCAGCTACGCAGAAAGCTTTAACAAATACCTCCAGGCCATTAAAACGCTAAGAAAAATAACAACAAAGTATGTATCAAATATTTGTACTTAATGCTTTCTGGTTGGTTTGCCCTATGCATATATTTGATCCAGTCGCATGGATTCTAGCACCCGCTAACAAAGTGGTCACCTCAGAACTCCAGCTGATCTTTGAAAGCCGTAATGAGGCTGAGAGACCTGAGTCAGCTGAATCATTTGATGTGTGCATAGAGATTGAATAAATTGGCAACGCTGACCCAGATAATCAGTAGTCGAGCTAGAACCGGAATGATGCAATTATGCACACTCAACTTGACCTTCACTTTGGGCCTCTCTGGCATCATGTGCTGGATGAATCAGTCTGACTGTTGGATTCAATTTGCATTTTCATCAGTTCTATAATCCCCCAATTCCATTGTTTAAATGAATATCCTGCTTAAACCTGTATCATCTGCCCCTTGCACAACCAATTCTTTCTCAAACCAAGTCCAATCTGCACTGGACCCCAGATTGTCCACACACTTCAGTGCTTTTGCATCTTGATTTATACTGTCTCATTTGCCTAGACTATCCCTCCAGATTTATTAATTGAAATGATCTACTAGTTCTTAGAAGCTACATCAAGTATTACTTAAATCTACCCCAACACAATGGATTCAGGCCGTCCGAATAGTTTACTAAATGTGTGTGTATATTTGTTATTATGTTATAGCTCTATTATTCCTTTACAGATATGTCTCCTTCAACAGTGTGTCTTATTTATCTTTGAATGCATCATAATTAAAATATTGCTTTATCCATAAGGCACCATCAAATGTTTGCTGAGTGACTGACTCTCTCCTTCAGTCCAGCTTACATGTGAAATATCCTTTCAATAAGACTCTGGGTGCATAAGTATATAAATATTAAATATTTTGTGAATTTGATTTTGTAAACATTTTTACTAAGTCTTCTATGTCAAAGAGTGTTAGAACAGGCTTTCAGTATGCCTAATTTTCAGGGATATCTTAATTTAAGGTTTGCTTTTAAACATTGCCAACAGCATTGCTTGAGAAATCAAAACACATTTATTATGTAAATGTGAGTCATTTTAAGGCTGTCTTTCAGCTCATTGTTTTAAATATATATCTCCAAAAATCTTATAATAGGAATCCAGATAGGCATTTTAAAACAGAAGGGTTTGTATCCATACCATGAATGAATGAAATGAGTGAGATAATGTTTCAAGACGTGGATGAAATATGAACTGGAGAATTTACTGAGTCAACTTTTTTTATTCCAGTTTGATTTAATAGTCATATTGCAAAATAAAAGAGATTAAATCTCCCAGGAGCAAATTAAGATTACAAAGAAAATGACTAACATGTTTCCAGTGTAGGGATCTCAAAGCTTTATCAAATATAATTTAATCAGATAATAGTCTAGCAACTGTTGGGCACTATAATTTGATGTATGAGAGTTTGTAAACATCAGGGATCTGAACCCCTGTATTCCTGCAAAGAATTTCTGACATCACCTCTGCATTCTGTCGGATTTAGTGAATAACAAGGAAAACTCCCCAGTGTGCAGCTCATTCCTATTAGATATGAAATCTGTGATGGTCTGGCGGGCTTTTACCTTGATGCCTTTAACTCAAAAGCTGATTGTAAGAGATCTGAATGGAGCTAGATAGTAAATTAATGACAACATGTATCACACCAACGGGCTTTTTATCAATTAAGCAGAATTCAAGACTGTCTATTTTTTTTTTAATGTAACCTTCTCATTTCATCTGTCAAGGTAGGGCTTGTATTTGCAAAAATATGTCAAGTTCTACTACCTTTACAATGTGAGAAGGGAGGCAAAGGTAGTCGACGTAATGATGAATTTGAACAAAGGTCACTTGGCTGGAACAATAAACATGGTTGATATGCTGAAGAGCAGAAAGTCACTTGTGGTTTCTAATATAATTTAGACAATAATGGAAGCGTGTAGAGGAGGAAGGGGTGGTTTAAAAATCATTCAAGGTCAAAGAGGCTAACATTTAAAAATACTTTTAAGGTTATATCAGTTAGCTAGGGCTGCCAAACAAAATGACACAAACTAGGTGACTTAAGCAACAGAAGTTTATTGCCTCATATTTCTGAGGGCAGAAAG
>PVJN01030069.1:0-25907 GCA_004026805.1 Lasiurus borealis | reverse complement strand
GGTCAGTCGTTTGGTCATCCCTTGCTAACCCCCTGTCAGCTTTGGAACCCACGCAGCCTGTTGTTACTGTGAGGGTGTCGTGATTAATTTGCTTAGAACCCTTGGTAGAGAGTGGGAATTTTTGAGCATGCCTCATTCCAGAGAGGCCGTGGACTATCCCCCAGATAGAGTTGTCAGTGCTGACATCAGGTCAAGCCTTGAGATATGGTCTCATGGCCCCTTCCCAGCACATAGGCCTTCTTTCATTGAACACTGTTAGCTTTCTGAAAAACAAGATAACCCTGTAAATAACATGGTTGTCAACTCTGACATTGCTTGGGAAAACTGTTTTGTCTTGGGTTGTTCGCTCTGCAAAAACAGGATGTGGTAAATGCGCTTAAAAGTGGTCCTACACAAGGGTCGCTGCTACTCTCTGGATTCCCTGCATGGAGAAAAGTGGAGCAGTCACTGGCCAGCTCAATAAATCCTTGCTTGCTTATTACCATCTTAGCAGCCTCCGTGGTCATTTGCAAATGACCACTCCACCACACCCTTTTATTAGTATAGATACTTATACTTTCCCAATGTTTCATAATGATGTAATGATATCCTTATAATCTATACTAATAAAAGGGTAATATGCTAATTAGGGTGACTGTATTCCAGATGTCTATCCAAACAAAGCCACAATGGCTGCAAGGCCTGGGGCTCAGGCAGCCATGGGCTCAGGCAGCTGTGAGCCCTGATGGCTCCAAGGACATCCCCTGAGGGCTTCTAGACTATGAGAGGGGGCAGGCTGGGCTTCGGGACAATGACTACCAGTGCATAAATTTTCGTGCACGGGGCCTCTAGTAAAAATAATAAAAGAAATCATTTAGTGAGGAATGCTCATGTGCCATGCACTGTTCTCAGTGCTCTCCACACATGTCTGGTTCAAACCTCACACAATTCTAGGGGAGATTATTATTCTCATCACACAGAGAGGAACTGGCTTAGAGAAACCAGCAGCTTTCCAAAAGTCATGAGGCTAAGACATTCCTCTTCTTCAATGATTTTAGTCCATTCAATTTTTCACCATACTGGGAAAATTTTAGTGATATTTAAGTTCTTAAAATCTAATTTTCTTCACATTTTCAATTATTTTTAAAGTTGCATATAATGTTCTCATGATTTTAAATGGCCTCTTCAGCTGTTATTTTGCTCATTTCCCACCACTATTTATGCTTTTTCTCTTTTTTTCTTATTTTATATATCAACGTTTTATCTGTTATTAATATTTCCAAAGAAACAATATTAAATTTGTTATTATTACTCTATTGTTTCTTGATTTCCACACTAATGCTCCACTTTTATATTTAGTAAATCCTTCCTATTTTCCTTGTATTGATTTTGTTACATTTTTCTAAATTCTTGAGGCTTATATTATATCCTCTGACTTTAGGTGAAGGGTGGGGGAGGGGGTCTCCACTAATGTCCACTGCTGATGCAACTTGTCTTCTCTTCTTTTAGCATTAACACACATGAGTTTTCTTTGGAGAAGGGAGCTGATGGCCTTCTCAGGGCTCTCTGCTTCTGCTGATTCTCTTAAACTCAGCCATGTCTTCCATCTCTTTCTGGGCTCTGACTTCAGCTGGGGTCCTTCATACCTTATTCTGGTAGCCTGTGGAGACACACTGGCCCTCAACTCCAGCAATGGTCTGGGCTCCACCAGTGCATGTAAGAACTTTTCAGATATTCATGGCTCAAGGTGGTCAAGAAGATTCATGTTTGTGTGCAAGTGGAGGTAGAGTGGAATTGTAGACACTGTGACCTAGCTCAGTGTCGCCATGAGGTGGCCGCCCCATGCAGTGGTGGGCTCTTCTGCAAAGCTGCCTCTTTCCAGAGAACCAACCAAGTACAGAAATTTCACTAAGCCTTCCCAGTTCACCATGCCCAAAACCATTTGGAAGATTCTAGCATTCACTCCCTTGGTTGTTGGAGAATAAAAAGCAGAGACCCACATTAATGTTTAAAATCTCATTAGAATATGTTTATTTTACATTATTCTTGTAATAGTATTCAAAGCAATTAGAAAAGAGAAAGAAAAGAGCTAAATATTTGATAGGAGTATGCATACTTATCAATATTCATATTTTCTTTGATTTTACATCTCCAATACCCAACTAAAAATTCTTAGAAAATAGTCGAGACTGGTTTAGCTCAGTGGATAGAAGGTCCCAGGTTTGATTTCGGTCAGGAGCATATACCTTGCTTGCGGGCACATCTTCAGTGTGAGGTGTGCAGGAGGTGGTTGATCGATGTCTCTCTCATTGATGTTTCTGACTTTCTGTCCCTCTCCCTTCCTCTCTGTAAAAAATCAATAAAATATATTTAAAAAAATAAAATTCTTAGAAAACAATAAAAGAATTAATAAGGTGGACTGTTGCAAAGTTTATATACAAAACAATTAATAACTCTTCTAAGTACAAAAATAATTACCTCTCTAAAAGCATAACAGTGACTACCCAAAACATTATTTTAAGATGTAAAATACCTAGGATTAAATGTATAAGTAATATACAGATACCAAATTAAGAAATCTACAGCATTTAACTAAGAAAACAAAACTTGAATTAATGGAAAGATGTTCCTTATTATTAGTTTGTAAGACAACTGTATAAATAGCTAACTCTCCTTCATAAGTCAATGTAATAATTCAATGACATTCCAGTTAATTTTCCAACAGATTTTTGTTAGTATTTAATAAGATAGATCTGAAACATATTTGAAAAGATGTATGTGTTGGGAAAGTTTTGGAAGATAAGTAGATTGAGGAGGGCTTGTCACACAACATATTTAAAATGTATAATTATGAAGGTATACCTTATATAGTACTAGTACATAAATAGGATGACATCAATGTAATAGAGTTCAGAAATAAACTCAAGTGTATATGAATTCTTAATAAAATGTAAAGGTAGTTTTTAACATCAGCAAAGATGGGGACAACTAACTTGCTTGGTCTGAAGAAAGCTTGGCTTTCTCTATTATCAGGGAAACCCAAGCCTCCTGCTCGCTCTGTGGTTGCAACCATTTTGGTTGGGTTACTTTGCATACTCGCTCCTGATTGGCTGGTGGCCATGGCTTGTGAGTGTAGCAGAGTGATGGTTAATTTGCATATTACTCTTTTACTAGATAGAATAAAAACTGTCCTTGGATATTTCCTAGTGAGAATGTATTATTTTTGTAATAGAAATAATTTTTGAAGAATAAGTGGGGGGAAAATCTAAGATGGTGGCATAGGTAAACACCTACACTGCTGCCTCACACAACAATTTCAGAACTATAACTAAAAGACAGAACGGACATCATCCAGAACCACAGAAAAGCTGGCTGGGTGGAAATTCTACAACTAGAAGGAAAGAGGGGGGCTCTCAGAGACCCAGAGGAGCTTCAAAAAGCTGAGGTATGGAGACACGTGCATGGAGAGAGCGGGTGCCAGAGTACCTGGCTGGCTTTCTCTGGCAGGAGGGAGATGGAGACTCTCAATGGCATTGAACCCCTTATCCTACAATACTAAACCCCAGATCCAGCCAAAACTCATATGGGGAAAGTTTGGACTGTGAAAATGGAGAAGTGCCTGGAAATTTAGGGGACTTGCAAAAGATCAGAAGTCTGGTGATGCACACAGCACTGAGCACAGAAGACAGACTGCTGATTGTGCCACTGGCTTTCATAAGTGGGCGGGAGACATAGCATCCCAACAGTGCCACTTCTAACCCCACTAAACCCCAGTTTCGGGTGAAACCCTGGGGACCCAGACTCATATAGTCCCAGAGCTCACGGGAGCCAGAGGGGCAGCAGTCTAGAGGCACTGTGAGAGAGCGCATGCATGTAAATAGGGACCGCTTCAGTGATTACCCAGTCACATGAGACTCGAGGGCTATGAAGGGCGGGGCCAACTGGAAGGTTAGGTGGTCCCTTAAGCCCTGACACTCCACCCATCCCAAGCTCAACAGAGAAGCTTTTGCAGTTTTGCAAGTCTGGTATCATAAGGCTGAATACAACACAGAAGTTCTCCCAACGTAGTGAAAATGCTGAGACAAAGGAAGAGATCACAAACAAAAGAAATGGGGGAAAACAAATGACTAGATATAGAGTTCAGAACTACGCTTATAAGGTTTTTCAAGAATATCCTAGAAAAGTTGGATAAAGTTAGCGAGACCCAAAAGAAGATGAAAAAGAACCAACTGGAGATGAAAAATAACCAACTAGAGATGGAAGAGGACCAACTAGAAATTAAACATACACTGACTGAAATAAAAAATATTATACAGAGACCTAACAGCAGACTAGAGGAAGGCAATAATCAAGTCAAAAATTTGAAATATAAAGAATCAGAAAACACTCAACTGAAAAAGCAAGAAGAGAAAAGAATCCAAAAATGTGAAGATAATGTAAGGAGCCTCTGGGACAGCTTCAAGCGTACCAACATCAGAATTGTGGGGGTGCCAGAAGAGAGAGAGCAAGATACTGAAAACCTACTTAAAGAAATAATGACTGAAAACTTCCCACATCTGGTAAAAGATATAGACTTACAAGCCCAGGAAGCACACAGAACCCCAAATAAAAGGAATCTAAAGAGGACTACACCAAGAAACGTCATAATTAAAATACAAAGAGCAAAAGACAAAGAGAGAATATTAAAAGCAGCAAGAGAAAAGCAGTTCATTACCTACAAGGGAGCACCCATATGACTGTCAGCTGATTTCTCAACAGAAACGATGCAGGCCAGATGGGAGTGGCAAGAAATATTCAACGTGATGAATAGCAAGAACCTACAACCAAGAATACTCTATCCAGCAAAGCTATCATTCAGAATTGAAGGGCAGATAAGGAGCTTCACAGATAAGAAAAAGCTAAAGGAGTTCATCAACTCCAAACCAGTATTATATGAAATGCTGCAAGGTACTCTTTTAGAAGAGGAAGAAGAAAAAGGTAAAAGCCAAAAAATTATCAATAACAAATACATATCTATCAACAAGTGAATCTAAAAATTAAGTGAATTAAAAATTTGATCAACAGAATAAACTGGTGAATATAATAGAATCAGGAGCACAGAAAGGGAGTGGACTGATAATTCTCAGGGTGAAAGGGGTGAGGGGTGTACAGGGAAAAACTGGACAAAAATCATACACCTATGGATGAGGGCAGAGGGAAGGGTGAGAGTTGGGTAGAGGGGAGCTATGGAGGGGAAGAAGGAGAAACAAATTTAATAATCTGAATAATAAAGATTTAATTTTTAATAAAATAAAAAAATAAATGAAGTAATGTTACATATTACAACATATAATGAAAACATCATGCCAATTGAAAGAAGCTAGTAACAAAACACACCAATTATATGATTGTATTTACATTAAGTTTCAAAAACAGGAAAACCCATAGAGACATAGATTGGTGATTGATAGACGGAAATGGGTAGTGATTTTTAACGGACATGGTTTTTCTCTAAGGGGTAATGAACTGTTCCAACATTGATTATGGCGATAGTTGCACAACTCAATAAATATACAAAAATCTACTTAATTGTATACTTTAAATAAATAGTATGGTAGGGAAACCATATGTTAACAAATCTCTCATATAAAGAAGTCTTTATCATTGGAGCTATATGGACTAACGTTACAGTTTTGGTTGCAATAACATTGTGATTATATACGAGAATGCTCGTGTTCCCAGGAGATTCTGAATGCTGAATTTAGAGGCTACGGGTCTTGATGCTTGAAAACTATCTCAAATAGCTCAGCCACTTTTCAGAAAAGGAGGAAAAAGAGAAGAAAGGAAGAGAGGCCATGGGGGAGAGAGAGAAAGAGGTTGATATGTGATATAAATATGAGCAAATGAAATGTGGATAGACTTGAGCAATTAATACAGTATAAGAAAGACTAGCTTATTTGAAATTAAACTTACAACTTTTCTTTTGAATGTCATAGGTTGATTGATATAAGATTTTATTTTTTTATTTTTGTGTATATGTTATGACATTTTTCCCTTTTTTCAGTCTATGAATTTAGTATAAATCTTGTTTCTACACTAATAATATTTATAGAAGCATAATATTATAAATTCTATTTTACTTTTTAATTTATATAAAATAAAGTTACCACTTATATATAGATAGATTATAGTATATAAATTTTAAACCTGATATAAAAATTATTGGTCTTACTCTGGCCAGTTTTGCTCATGGAGAGCATTGGTCTGTGGGCTGAAGAATACCAAGTTCGAATTTGGTCAAGGGGACATACCTTGGTAGCAGGCTGTGGGAGGCAACCAATAGAAGTGTTTCTCTCACATCAACTTTTCTCTCTGTGTCCCACCCCCTCCTTTTCCCTCTCTCTAAAAATCAACTCAAAAAATATCCTCATGTAAAGATTAAAAAAAAAACACAAAATTATTGGTCTTACTAGAGCCATGGTTGGCAAACTGTGACTCGAAAGCCACATGCAGCTCTTTGGCCCTTTGTGTGTGACTCTTCCACAAAATGCCACAGCCTGGATGAGTCTATTTTGAAGAAGTGGCATAAGAAGAAGTTGAAGTTTAAAAATTTGGCTCTCAAAACAGATTTCAATCATTGTACTGTTGATATTTGGCTCTGTTGATTAATGAGTTTTCCAACCACTGTACTAGAGAATGGAAGTAGAAATCTCTTTTGAAATGAAGAAAGATGAAAGACTTGGAACTCAAAAGACATTTTGGTGTGTTATTAGAAATTTTTAACAAAAGAAAATTGATACAAAAACAAAATCTGATGAAATTATTAAACTTCATGTTTGGAGAAATAATCCTACAAATTTTGAGGGGGAAAGAAGATGGCCATGTAAGGGGTGGAGAGGAGAGGGAGTAGTCAGCCTTACCTCAAAGTTTTCCAAAGTTACTTTGGAAAATGGAGGGTAAGCAGGAAAGCAAATGTCCTCAAAAGTCAATATCTTGCCAAGTTGTCCTTCATATGGAAACAAAAAATACAAAAGAAAAATCTAAAACAGGTGAAAAGTCAATGAATACAGTATTCAGATACCATTCTTATTTTTAAAATGACTTGAAGATGGCCAGAGGGAAGGGGTTATGGACTGGGTGGAAGCAAGTAAAAGCATCGGGGGGGGGGGGGGGAGAGGGAGGAGAAACTCTGTAATAGTGTCAACAATAAAAATAAAGCGGAAAAAAATGAAGATTAATCCAACAAAGGTATTAATAAAAATATGATCCTATTAACCATTGTCACCCCAATAAATTTTGTTTTAAAACAAATCAAAGTATAGAATAAAGGACAAAGAGCACACTTGGGGGAACATGAAGAGTTCAATAATGTGCATGTTGAGATTGAACTTTTTATAGACCCTCAAGTGGAGATACTCACGGGCAGATGAGAATAACACCTGGGAGTTCTAGAGAAAGGTCTGGGCTTCAGATGGAGATGTAGAGGTTGCCAGAATATACCAGAAGGTTAAAGTGGTGGGTTTGGATGCCATCACTTAGAAGGAACAACTAAGGATACAAATGGACCAAGTTTGGCAACCTAGTCCATGCCACAGAGATAAAAGGTTTTTGTTTTGTTTTGTTTTATTTCAATTGTTAACACTATTATAGATGTCCTGCTCCCCTTCTCATCAAAGTGGAAGAAAATGAGAAGAACCCATAGAATCACATAATCTGAGATCTTACATAAATTCAAAAATTGACACACAGTGTGACTTGGCAAGTACTAGTAAATGAATGCCATATTTTTCCATCTGCAAAATAGTGATAGTATCATTTATACTTAGTAGAAATTCCACAAGGGTAGAATAAAGATATAGGTAAAAAGTTCTTTTATGAAGTACAAACTACTGAACAGAAGAGAAGCATCCTTCCACTCTGAATTTGTATACTAGCTTCTACCATCTTTTCACATTCCCAGATAAATAAACTATAGGGCCTCTAGAATTCATTATTCCCATATAAAGACAAAATCCACTCACGCAGTAAAAGGATTATAAATATCTATTTCAGGTTAGAAAACACAAGGTAGACATGAAAATAAATCAGATGGGGAAAATGGTTAACTGATAAACTATGTGACCTGTGCAGAGAGAGGAATGTAGGAGGAATTTGCAGGGAAACCAGGAGTCGAAATATTGAGTATTGATCTAAGAGTATAGAGAATTATTTTTAAATGCTCCTGACATCTAACAGAGTTCTGATTTTAAAAATAACATAGTGTAATGAATAACTTAAGAATGTCAGTCATAAAGATTACTTAAAATGGTACTTCTTAAGCTGTGCTTTGCCAAGGTCCCCTGGGTTTGGGGAAGACAAGATGTCAAAAAGATCCACTTACCTAGTTTACCTGCACAGCTCCAATTTATCTCCTTTACATACTGAGCAATTGTAAAGCATGTCATTTTAATTGAACCTAACATGATGAGGGAAAATATTGGGAATAATAATTAATATTAATATATCTAAGGAATAAAATTATTTTAAAAATCAAATGTTACAACCATTAATAATGAGAAAACATCTTTCTACAAAGGACTCTTCCCAGAGCTCCCTTTATGTCTCTGTTCCTCAGGCTGTAGATGAAGGGGTTAAGCATGGGCATCACCATAGTGTACATCATAGACATGACCATCTCCTTCACAGTAGAATTATCAGCTGATGGAAATAAATAAAGAGCAATAACTGTCCAAAAGAACAGTGACACCACAGTAAGGTGGGAGCCACAGGTGGAGAAAGCCTTGCGCATACCTCTAGCAGAAGGGACTTTGAGGATTGACAACATAATTCATGCATAGGCTATGATGATGCATAGGAATGGGGTGACAAGAATGAGCCCTCCAATGATAAATATCACCAAGTCATTAACTAGCGTGTCAGAGCAAGACAGCTTCAGCAGAGCAGACATGACACAGAAAAAGTGAGGGATTACATTGTCAACACAAAAACACAACCTGGCCATAAGCAGAGTGTGTAACATGGCATGAAACGTGGTCACTCCCCAGGCCAGCACCAACATGGAGAGGCAGAGTTTGGGGCTCATGGTAGTGGTGTAGTGCAGGGGGAAGCAGATGACCACATAGCAGTCATAGGCCATGATCACAAGAAGGAAGCTCTCCATGCTTCCGAAAAAAAAAAACAGAAAGAAGTACATCCGGGTCAGGAAGCCAGTGTAGGGGATAGATGGGACTTGGCTCTGCATGTTCTGCAGCAACTTGGGCATTGTGACAGAGGAGAAGCAGAGGTCAGAGAAGGACAAGTTACTGAGAAATACATACATGGGCGTGTGGAGCTGAAAGTCCAGGCGAATCAGGAAAATGATAAAGAGGTTCCCCGGGACAACGGTAAGATACATGACCAGGAACAGGGCATAGAACAGTTTTTTCCATTCTGACTCCATGGACAGGCTCTGGAGGAGAAACTCTGTGATGGCAGTTTGATTGCTTCCAGTCATATCTGTCTCCGATACCTCGAAATAGAAATAATAGTGTCCATTAGCACCCAAACTTAAAAATGAACACATTTCTATGATACATGATGTTGTAGGTATTCTGCAAAAATATTTTACATCACCTTTTCACAATAATTACAACCTTTATATTTCAAATCTCTGTATTTAGAAACTCTGATTGAAAATGACTCATTATTTTTACTTTGCTTTAATACATAATAATGTTCTAACTGTCCTGAAACACTCTCATCCATTATATTCTAAGACACATAATATAACACTTTTCCTCATAATTGCCTGGCCAGGCAGCCTCAGTAACTATAATTGTCTCCTGCTCAGTCAAAATCTTACATGATGATGTTCCTCAGGGCTTTTTCCTAAACACTGTTCTACTTCAAAGACTTCGATTACCATTTAAACTTCAGGTGTACATGTCTCTCTAATCTATAAGAGTATACATAAGAGTTGCTTAATGATTTTCTTCCCTTGGCTATATGAAAGCATTTGAAGCTCAATAGATCCCAAAAGCAAATCATGACCTTCCCTTGCTCCTCTTCCACTCTCCACCTCCTCTGGTATCCCACATCTCATTAAAAGAGTTCCAAAATCTCCAGCCATAAACCTGAGGATTTTCTTTCATTCCCACCTTTCTCTGATCATCAACATCCACTTCTTCCACAAGTCTGATAGATTCTGCAACTTGATTCTCATTCATCCATTTCCTTCCTCCTCTTTCACTACTTTAAACCATCTGACCTCCTGCCTTGTTTATACTATTGAAACAGTCTAACAGTGGCACTCTGAGATGAAAATCTGATCATCATTCTCCCTACAGTCCCTAAGCACAATGGATCCTCATTGTTCTCAAGATAAAGGCAAAATTCCTTTCAAATAATGTTTCATCTTTTTCACCCATCCAGTAAAGGAGAATATAGCCAATAATATTGGGATAACTGTGCATGGTGACAGATGCTTAACTAGAGGTAGTGTGGTGATCACATTGTAAGGTATATGAATGTCAAATCACTATATTGTACACCTGAAACTAATATAATATTTTATGCCACATACATATAAATTAAGAAGTGACCCTTTCTGCCAAGGGTGACTTCACAGTTTCATTTGGCCCCCCAGTTGCACTCACATTCTTCTCTCCATCAATGCTGTACCTCAATGTCACAACTTCTTGCTTCCAGCTTTTTGCACTTGTTGTTCCTCTTGCTGAACATTTTCCTCCCTCTGTCTCTCTTCACCTGGCTAACCCTTATTTACCCTCCAGCTGTATTACATGTCACTTACTCAGCTAAACCTTTCCTGTCTCCCAGACCAGATAAGAACCACTGCTGTGTTTCACATCACACTGTGCTTGTCCCATAGCCCTCAAAGCCATTGAATTATTGGTTTAAACATGATCCTTGATAGTTGGTAAGGTCCATACAGGAAAGGCCATGTCTGCTCATGATTGATTGTGGCTGAGACATGTATCCAACTTTGAAGGTAGCAGGAATCCTCTTAAGTAAGAGTCACTACATCTACTAAGTTTTCGCAGAGCAAGAAGTCTCTAGTCTCAAGCATTTAACTTTGGATATGACACTTTATTATAGAATTTACGAATGTGATCTTGTGCCCATGGAAAATGTTAGGGTACCACAGATTCACTACTCTTGCCATTAATATAGATGACAAAGGTAATAGAGCTATATAGGTAGCTAGATAGATATGTAGATAATCACTTTTTGGTTTTATCTCTCTGAAACACTATGACTAAAACGCCTTACTGTGCCTCAGAGCAGACAAAGAAAGCAGAGAAGTACTTAAAGATGTGGGAAGCTCCAGTTGCTGGGATTTCCAACCCTTGATTCTGTTTGATCCAGCCACATAGATAGTTTTTACACTTTAACACTATGCACTGACAATACAGTGGGGGAAATATCAGGTGAATCACACACCTGGTTTCTCTGAATTTTGTTTCTCAGATAAATTAATTGGACTTGACTCTTGTGTCAATAGAATGCTGGAGGTAAAAAACCAAGTTGGCAGCATCAGTGAACACCTAAACTGCTGCCATGACAATTTCAAAACTACAGCTAAAAAACAAAACAGTCATCATCCAGAATAACAGGCAAGCTGTTGAGTGGAAATTCTACAACTAGAAGGAAAGAGAGGGCTCACAGAGACTAAGAGGAGCTGCAAAAAGCTAAGTTACAGAGACACACATGTGGAGAGGATGGGTGGCTGAGTGTCTGGCTGGCTTCCTCTAGCGAGAAGGAGACAGAAATTCCTAACTGCGCTGAACCCCAGTTCCGACTGCACTGAATCCAAGTTCCAGGCGTGACTCATACAGGGGGAGTCTGGACTGTCAAAAAAATTAAGGAGTGCATGGAAACTCAAAGAAACTCAGGGGAGCTGCGAAAGGCAGATGTCTGGAGGCATGTGAAAGAGGACTGACTGCTGATTGTGCCACTGGCTTTCTCTAGTGGGAGGAAGACTGAACCTTCCAACTGCACTGAACTCCACTTTCAATTGCACTGAATCTCAGTTTCGGGTGAGACACTGGGGACCCAGAATCATACAAGTCCCCAGAGTGCATGGAAACTCAGGAAAGGTGTAAAAGGCAGAGGAATGGAGGTGCACGACCACGAGTGCATGCAGAGAGAGCTACAGCAATTACTGAGGAACACTGAGACCCAGGGGCCGCACAGGGTATGACTGATGGAAAGCCAAAGCTCTCTGCTCAGCCCTGAGACTCTGCCCTATCCAAGCTGAACACAAAGGCATTTGCAATTTTGCAAGTCTTGTATCATAAGGCTGACTCCAGCACAGAAGTTCTCCTGGCGTAGACACAGCTGATCCTTACAACCAATTGGCTTGAAGGTCAGTTCCCCCCAGTGACACCAACAACAGTCAAGACTTAACTACAACAACACTATACACACAGTCCACAAAGGGGTGCACCAAGAGTGTCCACCTCAGTTAACTAGAGAGGTAGAGCTACTGGGCCATATAGGACAACTAGCACACAAAGCTACTCTACCAACTCAGGAAGCAGTGAAAATGTAGAGAAAAAAGAACAAATCACAAACAAAAGAAATGGAGAAAAACAAACAACTGGATATCGAGTTCAAAACCATGGTTATAGAGTTTCTCAATAATTTCCTAGAAAAGATGGATAAATTTAGTGAGACTCAGGAGGAGATGAAAAAAGACCAACTAGAAATTAAACATACACTGGCTGAAATAAAAATATTATACAGAGACCTAACAGCAGAGTAGAGGAATGCAAGAATCAAGTCAAAGATTTGAAATACAAAGAAGCAAAAAACACTCAACTTAAAAATAAAAAAAGAATCCAAAAAATTGGAATATAGTGTAAGGAGCCTACCAACATCAGAATTAAGGGGGTGCCAGAAGAAGAGAGAAAGATACTGAAAACCTATTTGAAGATATAATGACTGAAAACTTCCCTCACCTGGTGAAAGAAATAGACCTACAAGTCCAGGAAGCACACAAAACCCCAAACAAAAGAAATCCAAAGAGGACCACACCAAGAGATATCATAATTAAACTCCCAAGAACAAAAGACAACAAGAGAATATTAAAAGCAGCAAGAGAAAAACAGTAAATTACCTACAAAGGAGCATCCATATGATTGTCAGCTGATTTCTCAACAGAAACTATGCAGGCAATAAATATTCAAAGTCATGAATAGCCAGAACCTACAACTAAGATTACTCTACCCAGCAAAGCTATCATTCAGAATTGAAGGGCAGATAAAGAGCTTCACAGAGAAGAAAAAGCTAAAGGAGTTCATCAACACCAAACCAGTATTATATGAAATGCTGAAAAGCTCTCTTTAAGAAGAGGAAGAAGAAGAAAAGGGTAAAGATAAAAATTAGGAATAACAAATACATATCTATCAACAAGTGAATCTAAAAATCAAGTGAATAAAAAATCTGATGAACAGAATAAACCAGTGAATATAATAGAATCAGGGGCATAGAAAGGGAGTGGACTGACAATTCTCAGGGAGAAAGGGGTGAAGGGGGTGCAGAGAGAGACTGGACAAAAATCATACACCTATAGATGAGGACAATAGGGGGTAGGTAAGGGCAGGGGGTGCAGTGGGAGCTGGGTGGGGGGAGCTATGGGGGAAAAAAGAGGAACAATTGTAATAATCTGAACAATAAAGATTTATTAAATTTAAAAGTAAATAAATACATACATACAAATTTTAATCCAAAAAGAAATAGTATGCTGGAGATGACAAATAGGAAATAGAACTTGCAGATGCTATCACTGATGATGCAATAAGCCTCTCATCTTCTTCACCCACTAAGTCAGTAGTTTTCAGCCTGCAATGCACATAAAAATCTCTGAGGAGAGTGCTTCTGAAAAGAATGTCCATACAAATCACCTGAACTTCAATTAAAACACTGATTCTGATTCAGTAGGAAAACAGCTATTTTGTAAATCAGCATTCTGATGATGCCTATCCAAGTCCACTAATGACACAGTGAACTGCAAGTACTAGTAACTATGATCTCCCTAAGACAAATTTAGAGAAGGGTCCTATGCCAAGGTTTTTCAAACTCAAGGTGCTCTAAAATATAGCAAGTGTTAGAACTATTGCCTTAAAAGCTGTCATTATATTAAAATTATATTGCACTGTGGAATACATTACATAGAAAGTAATATTTATGGATGCTATTATTAATAAAAAAAGATTGTAACTTGTGGACATTCAACAAAATGTTCTAGGATTTGGGGAAGTCTTGGAGGCTGAGAGGTAGAGAAGGGGAAGGTCAACAGACCTGAAAATACCACAGCAGAACATCATACAACCTGAGGAATCAAGACCATCCTGTTAGAAGGGCCCCAAAAGACCATCTCATTCATTTGCTGCCTATCAGACTGTCTGATGGTGATTTATTTCAGGACCCTTGTCTGAGGTTCTGCTCCCCTTTATTCACTAAGCTATGTCAAGTAACAGCTTCTGTAGTGATCAACTGTGCCTGCAACAGCTCTTCTCACATCTCCTATTCTATACAACCCTACACCAAAGGAGCCTTGGATCCCATAGGAATCTAGATCCTGGAGGACATCATTAAAGGCAAAGTAAATATCCAGGATGGTTCTAGGACGATGATCTCAGAGTCTTGGAACAGTGACTCATTACAGTCACTGATTACACATGACTATACTTTGGGGGAAACTGAGGAAGGAGAGAAGCTCAGAATATGGATAATTCTACACTATCTGTTTAATGGATATTAGGCCTATGAGGCTGAAGCCTACATTTTCAGAGGTGAAGGAAAATAGTTGGAGAAGTGAATATCCTAAAATAACTCAGGAGTGTAGGAGGCTTTACTTGATAATATTTTGAAAATATTATCAGGGTGGTAGAATCTCTCACTATAACTCAATTACCCATAAACATATACAAGGGGAGAGATACATCTGCAGCTAACAATTATTAGATTTCTATGGCCCCACTATATGCCCATATCTGGCAAAGACTGGAATAAGAGTAACGATAAATTCTCCCAAATCATGTTCAATCTTCCTCAACCCAATATTGAAAAAGAAATCTAGTTTGAATCCCCTTGAGGTACCTCCATCTCCTTATCTCTCTAAGTAAGAAAACTTCAATGCATCCCTCTACCCTTACCTTTCTCCCCAATTGATGAGTCCATATGTGTAGGATTTTTGTCCAGTCACTTCCTGTACTCCCCTCCCCCCTTTTCCCCTGAGAATTATCAATCCACTCCCTTTCTGTGTTCCTGATTTTAGTATATTCACCAGTTTATTCTGTTGATCAAGTTTTTAATTCACTTAATTTTTAGATTCACTTGTTGATAGATATGTATTTGTTGTTCATAATTTTTTATCTTTTACCTTTTTCTTCTTCCTCTTCTAAAAGAGTACCTTTCAGCATTTCATATAATACTGGTTTGAAGTTGATGAACTCCTTTAGCTTTTTCTTCTCTGTGAAGCTCTTTATCTGCCCTTCAATTCTGAATGATAGCTTTGCTGGATAGAGTATTCTTGGTTGTAGGTTCTTGCTATTCATCACACTGAATATTTCTTGCCACTCCTGTCTGACTGGCCTCCATCGTTTCTGTTGAGAAATTAGCTGACAGTCGTATGGGTGCTCCCTTGTAGGTAATTAATTGTTTTTCTCTTGCTGCTTTTAATATTCTCTGTCTTTTGCTCTTGGTATTTTAATTATGATGTGTCTTGGTGAGGTCCTCTTTGGATTCCTTTTATATGGGGTTCTGTGTGCCTCCTGGACTTTTAAGTCTATTTCTTTTACCAGATGTGGGAAGTTTTCAGTCATTATTTCTTGAAATAGGCTCTCTCTCTTCTGGCGCCCCCACAATTCTGATGTTGGTACGCTTGAAGCTGTCACAGAGGCTCCTTACATTATCTTCACATTTTTGGATTCTTTTCTCTTCTTGCTTTTCCAGTTGAGTGTTTTCTGATTCTTTATATTTCACATTTTTTACTTGATTTTTGCCTTCTGCTAGTCTGGTGTTAGGTCTCTGTGTAATATTTTTTTATTTCAAACAGTGTATGCTTAATTTCTATTTGGTCCTTTATCATCTCTAGTTGGATCTTTTGCATCTCTAGTTGGTCCTTTTGCATCTCCTCTTGGGACTTGATAAATTTATCCATCTTTTCTAGCATATTCTTGAAAAACCTTATAAGCGTGGTTTTGAACTCTATATCCAGTCGTTTTTTTTTTCCTCCATTTTTTTTGTTTGTGATCCTTTCCCTTGTCTTGGCATTTTCACTATGCTGGGAGAACTTCTGTGTTGGATTCAGCCTTATGATACCAGACTTGAAAAACCACAAAGCCTCTCTTGAACTTGGGATGGGTGGAGTCTCAGGGCTTAAGGTCTGCCTTGCCTTCCAGTCGGGCCCGCCCGCCCCGGCCCCTGAGTTTCACGTGACTGGGTAATCACTGGAGCAGTCCCTGTGCCCTTGTGCGCCGCTCTCTTGCTGTGCCTCTAGACTGCTGCCTTTCCAGCTCCCTTGTGCTACGGGACCACACGAGCCAGGGTCCCCAGGGTTTCACCCAAAACAGGGGCTTAGTGGAGTCAGAAGTGACACAGTTGGGAGGGTCTGTCTCCCGCCCACTCGTGAAAGCCAGCAGCACAATCAGCAGTCTGTCCTCTGCGGCGCAGTGCCATGAGCACCACCAGACTTCTGATCTTTTGCGACTCCCCTAAATTCCCGTGCACTTCTCCCCCTTCACAGTCCAAACTCCCCCCCCAAATAAGTTTTGGCTGGATCAGGGGTTTAGTGTCGTAGGATAAGGAGTTCAATGCCTTTGAGAGTCTCCGTCTCCCTCCCGCCAGAGAAGGCCAGCCAGGTACTTTGGCACCCTCTCTCTCCACGCACTTGTCTCTGTACTTCACCTTTTTTGCAGCTCCTCTGGGTCTCCGTGAGCCCCTTTTTCCCTCTAGTTGTAGAATCTCCATTCCGCCAGCTTTCCTGTGGTTCTGGATGATGTCCGTTCTGTCTTTTAGTTGTAGTTTTGAAATTGTTGTGCGAGGCAGCAGTGTAGGTGTTTACCTATGCCACCATCTTGGCTTCTCGAGCATCCTTGTTTTTCATCCATAATAAATATCACCACCCTGGTCTTTACCTATTGGTTCACATAAGAACTGAAAAATGTCCAAGTGGTAGGCTCAACTTCTCTATCAATGAAAGCATTGTTATAAGCCCTTCTATCTTAAAAAAATATATGAGACGCTTCTTGTGTTCCATTTTTAATTCTCTCAGACTTATCTCTTCTTCCAGCCACAGCTG
Organism: Lasiurus borealis; assembly: GCA_004026805.1. NCBI lineage: Eukaryota > Metazoa > Chordata > Mammalia > Chiroptera > Vespertilionidae > Lasiurus > Lasiurus borealis. Next base: position 8,644 of record PVJN01030069.1, on the reverse strand, counting down.
CAGTAACCACCTCTGCATTGATTTCAAGTAGCTTGAGAGGATGCAACCTGAGAACACTTCACCTCATTTTTGCTCTACACCTTCCTGACTTCTGCTCTCAGACTTCTCTTGGTACACATAAAAATATTTTGGTATCTGATCCATGTCGAGTGAATTGTATAGAGTGTGAGATACAAATTTATATTCTTTTTTGCATATGAAAGTCTAATCTTCCAAATATTGGTAGTTGAAAAGACTATTTTCCTCTGAATTGTCTTTACATCTTTGCCAGTGATCAATGCATGATACATGGGTCGATCTATTTCTGAGCTCTATATGCTCTTCTAAATTCTCTATGTCTATTTTTTTCTCTGTTCTCTAATACCACAATTTCCTGATTATTTTAGCTTAACAATAAGTCTGAAAACCAGGGTAATATGAGTCCTTCGACTTTGCTCTGTGTTTCTAAAATCAACTTTGCTTTATTAGTTTCTTGCCTTCACATATAAATTGTATAATCAGATTGTCTATTAGTAAAATTCAAATGGAATTGTGTAGAATCTCTAGATCAGTATCAGAAATTTCAATATTCTTTTTTAAAAGATGTTTTTATTAATACCAGAGAAGTAGAGAGAGAGAGATAGAAATATCAATGATGAATATCATTGATCAGCTGCCTCCTGCTTGCCTCCTACTGGGGATTGAGCACAAAATCTGATCATGTGTCCTTAGCAGGACCTCTTGCTTAATAGGTGATGCTCAACCACTAAGCTACACTGGCCAGGCAAATATCCATATATCTCCCATTATATTTATCCATTTCTTCAGATCATCTGTGATTTCTTTAACCAGTGTTTTGTGATTGTTAAGATATAAATCTTTTCATATATTGTGTGAAGTATATACCTAAGTATTTGTGTAGTGCTGTTGTAAATGGTACGTTTCTTCATTGTTAATTGATATTAATATAGATTTTAATGTATTAATATTTATACACAGAATAAAAACTTTCTTAAATGTGGACCTTGATCTTAGAGAGGTTTTTATTACTTTGATCCTAAAGTAAAGGCAAAATTAATGAATGTCACTTTATCAAACCAAGAAGCTTTAGCACAGAAAAATAAAAAATAAAAAACAGCAACAAAAAAATAACAATAAAAAACAAACAAAAGAGCCAAAAACTAAATGGGAGAAAATATTTTCAAACAACTTTGAAAAGGAGTTAATATCCAAAATATATAAAGAACTCATATAACTCAACACCAAACAAATAAACAATCCAATTAAAAAAATGGGTAGAGGACCTGAATAGACTTTTATTTCCAAGAAGACATACAAAAGACCAACATATACATATATGAAAAGATGCTCAACTTCACTAGCTATTAGAGAAATGCAAATCAAAATTACAATGAGATAAGTGTTGAAGAGGTTGTGGAGAAAAACAAACTCTCGTTCACTATTGGTGGGAATGTAAACTGGTACTGCCACTATGGAAAACAATATGGAGGCTCCTCAAAAAATTTAGAGTTACCATATGACCCAGTAACCCCTCTTCTTGCATTTACACAAAAAACATTACAACATTTATTGGCAAATATACATGCACCCCTATATGTTCATTATAACATTATTCATAGTGGACAAGACATGGAGACAACCAAAGTGTCCTTCAATAGAAGATTGGATAAAGAAGATATGCTATATACTATATACAATAGAATACTACTCAGCCATAAGAAAAGATGAAATACTGCCACTTGCAACAATATGGAAGAATCTTTATAATATCATGCTAAAATGAGTAAGTCAGACAGAAAAAGTCAAGAACCATATGGTTTTACTAATATGTGGGATATAACACTAAAAGCAACAAATGAACAAACAAGAAAAAAACCTTATAGATGCAGACAACAGTATGGTTGTTACCAGAGGGAACTGGCTGGGTATAGTAAAGAGTACAGAGGATCAAATATATGGTAATGAAGATTAGTTGATCGCATATATACGTGCATGTATTTCTGGGTCCTCTATTCTGTTCCATTGTCTATATGTCCATTTCTATGCCAGTATCTTACACTTTTAATTACTATAACTTTGTAATATGCAGAGTAGGGCAAAAGTAAGTTTATAGTTGTTCATATGGGAAATAACAGAATAATAAATAAATAATAATACAAGAATAAACTCACATATTCACAACTATAAACCTACTTTTGCCCCACCCTGTAGTTTGAAATAAGGCAATGTGATGTCTCTAGTTTTGTTTTATTCCTCAAGAATTCTTGGCTTTGTGATGTCTAATGTGGTTCCATATGAATTTAGAAATTTTTTTCTATTTCGTTTTAAAAAATATAATTGAGATTGTAATAAAGATGGCAGTGAATCTATATTATCACTTTGGGAATATGTATGTTTTAGTATATTAAGTCTCCAAATCCAAGAACATGTCATGTTTTTATATTTACTTATGTCTGCTTTAAATTCTTTCAGCAGTATACAAGTCTTTCACATCTTGGTTAGGTTTATTTCTAAGTACTAATTGGTGCTACATCAAACTTAAAAGCTTCTGCACACAAAAGAAAACAATACACTGAAAAGGTCTCCTGTAGAATAAGAGAAAAATATTTGCAAACCATCTACCTGATGAGGAGTTAATGTTCAAAACATAGGAGATTCTCCCAGAAGTCAATAGCAAAAAAATAATTATGCCTCTTAAAAAAGGGAAAAGTGCTTCTCCAAAGAAGATATACATAGGTCTTCAGATATATGAAAAAGGGGCTAAATATTACCAATCTTAAGAGATGCAAATCAAAAATCACAATGAGATATAACCTTACATCTGTTAGGATGGATGGATGGATATTATTTTTAAAAGATGAGTGTTGGAGAACATGTGGGGAAAGTAAACACTTATACACTGGTGGTGGGAACATAGAATGGTGCAGTCACTATGGAAAACAGTAGGGAAGTTTCTCAAAAAATAAAAACAAAACTACCATATGATCCAAAAATCTCAATTCTGGGATGAGTATATACACTGAGTGGCCATATTATGATCTCTGAATGCATAATAACGTAGCCACTCAGTGTATTTGTATCTCAAATGGGTACCAAAAGTATTCTACTTTTTTGCTGGAGATCAACCACCTATTTGCCCTGAGTTTTCTATTAGCCAGTGCAAAGGGGGAAACTGATCAGGTGCATGATTTATTTTATCTTTGATATCAAATAAATGAGGTACTCAAGAGAAGTACACTGAGGGGCCAGATTGTTATGCATTCAGAGATCATAATAATCTGGCCACTCAGTGTATACATCCAAAGAAAATGCAACCATGATTTCAAAGAGATATCTGCTCTCCTGTGTTCACAATAGCCAAGATGTGGCAACAACCCAAAAGCCCTTTAATACATGAATGAATAAGAAAATGTGGCATATCATACAGACAATGGAATATTGCCCAACTTTTTAAAAATAACCTTGACATCTGTGACAACATAGATGGACATTATGTTAAATGAAATAATCCTATTACAGAAAACAGATACTGCATGATTCCGCCTAAATGAAGTACTTAAATTAATCAAAATAATAAAAAGACAGAATAAAGTGGTGGGTGTCAGGAACTGAAAGAAGGGGAAAATTAGAAAGATTTTATCAATAGGTAACATAATAAAGATTCTTTTGTGTAAAGTGAGTAACTTCTAAAATCTGTTGTACAATATAGTACCTATGGCTAATATTATGGTATTGTGCACTCTAAAATATGTTAAAAGGATAGAACTCATGTTAAGTATTCTTAAAAATTAAAGAAAAACCCACTAAAGTATACAAAAAAATTCTTAGAGGTGATGGATATGTTTAGTTGTGGTGCTATATTTTGGGTGTATGTACAGTATATGTCCAAATTCATTAAGATGTATACTTCAATCTGTGAAATTTTTATAAACTTTACCTTAATAAAGCTGAAATGAAATGTAAAAAAGAAAAGTGATGAAATATAAAGAGTTCATTTTAGCATATTAAGACTAAGGTGTTTCTAGGGTACTTGAAGTGGAGATATCTACTATGAAGATGAAAATAAAAATTAAGAAATGGGAAGGTCTAGAGTGCAGATAGAGGTGTGGAGGTAAGAATAGATGAGAGGATTAAAGTTATGGGGTTAGGAGAACCAAGATGGCAGCATTAGATATACATCTGTATGTGTTGTCTCTCGCAACCACACCAAAACTACAACTAAAAGACAAAACAACTATCTCCCAGAACCTTGGGAAAGCTGGCAGAGTGGAAGTTCTACAACTAGAAGGAAAGAAAAAAATGCATCCAGACCTGGTAGGATGTGTAGAGGCTCAGAAATGCAGAGATATGGAGACTCACGAGAATCGCGCTGGCATGCACTGCTGTTTTTCATTAGGGGGGGAAGGGGGAAGTTATAATTCCCAACTCTCTGAACTCCAGTTTCTGGTAAGATTCTGGGGACCCAGACTCATAATGGGAGAAACTGGACTATGTGCCATCGGGTGGAAAAAGAAGGGTGGCTCTCTCTCAGAGTTGCACACTGGAATCATTGTTTACTGTGCTGGGGCACTGGACTCGGGACACTGAACAGAATGCAGCAGAGAAGGCTGACTGGCAGCCATTGCTGTTTGCCATGCCCTAGCCTAGAGACTCCCTGAGACCCCGCCCCACCCAATTTACAAACCCACCCAGCTCTGTGGTGACTTTTGCATATGAATGGCCTGCACCCTGGCAACTTAACCTAACAAATTGCAACTGGGTCAGACAATTCCCAAACTTTCAAACTCCAAGCAAAGAGGAGAAATCAACTCTAATTCTTCCAAACTCCAAGCTAAGAGGAGAAATCTGCAGAGCTCTCTGTAGCTCCTGTTAGGTGGCTTCAGACACTAGCTAACTTACACCTCCTTGGAGATCCAGAAACCAGTGTACCTAGAGGTCAGTGTAAGATGACACCAGATTTCAATTCCTCACATACATAAGTGACACACTCAAGAGGCAGACTTGGTGAGCACCAAAGCCCCACTGAAGCAAGTCTTGCCCTATAGGGGTATCTCCAGCACAGCAGTCCTTCCATTAATAGACACAGCTAATCCTCACAGTCAATTGGCTCTGAGGCCAATTCCTCCCAGTGTACCAATAGCAATCAAGGCTTAACTACAACAAGACTGTGAACCCAACCCACAAAGGGGTGCACCAAGAGTGTCCACCTCAGGTGATTGGGGAGGCCAAGCTTCTGAGCCCTAAGAACAACTAGCACACAAAGCCACTCTATCAACACCGGGAAGCAGCCAAAATATGGAGATCAAGAAAGATGTCACAAATGAAAGAAATGGAGGAAAGCAAATGACTGGACATAGAGTTCAAAACCACATTTATAAGGATACTCAAAAATCTTCTACAAACTGCCGATAAACTTATTGAGAACTCTGAGAAACTTAGTGAGACCTTCAAAGATCTTAATGAGAATGCCAAAAAAAAAATGGAAAGAGACCAGTCAGAAATTAAGAATGCACTGTCAGAAATAAAGAATAATACCGTGGTACCTCGAGATACCAGTTTAATTCATTCCGTAACCTTGAGGCATGGGAAACTATGAGATGCTGGAGTCACGGTAAACTGGTGGGTCGTGTGCAGCCAGCCGATCCATGCAATTACTTGTATCTCAACTGTTGCTCGTATTTCAAAGCAAAAATCTCTCACTCTAGGGCTCCTATCTCAAAAATCTCATGTGTTAGGGCACTTGTATCTTGAGGTACCACTGTATACAGAAATCCAACAGCAGACTAGAGGACTCCGAGAATCAAATCAAAGATCTGAAATATGAGGAAGCAAAAAAACACCCTAACAGAAAAACAAAAAGAAAAAAGAGTTCAAAAATGTGAAGATAGCATAGGGAGCTTCTGGGACAACTTCAAGCTTACCAACATCAGAATTATGGGAGTGCCAGAAGAAGAGAGAGCAAGATACTGAAAACCTATTTGAAGAAATAATTACTGAAAACTTTCCCTACCTGGTAAAAGAAATGGACCTACAAGTCCAGGAAGTGCACAGAACACCAGACAAAAAAAATCCAAAGAGGACCACACCAAGACACATCATAATTAAAATGCCAAGAGCAAAGGCCTCCTGGTGCTTACCACAGGCTGTGTGCTTATACTGACTGTACAGAAATAGGAGGCAGAGTAAACCTACCCCATATATACCTCAGCTCGGGCTCTTTGCCTGGTCTGTATTATGAATGGGGAGACATTGAAAAAAAAAATGCCAAGAGCAAAAGACAAAGGGAGAATCTTGAAAGCAGCAAGAGAAAAACAGTTAGTTACCTACAAGAGAGTACCCATACGACTGTCAGCTGATTTCTCAACAGAAACGATGCAGGCCAGAAGGGAGTGGCAGGAAATATTCAACGTGATGAATAGCAAGAACCTGCAACCAAGAGTGCTCTACCCAGCAAAGCTATCATTCAGAATTGAAGGGCAGATAAAGAGCTTCACAGATAAGAAAAAAACTAAAGAAGTTCATCAACAACAAACCAGTATCATATGAAATGCTGAAAGGTACTCTTAAGAAGAGGAAGAAGAAAAAGGTAAAGATAAAAATTATGAATAACAAATAAATATCTATCAACAAGTAAATCTAAAAATCAAGTGAATAAAAAAATCTGATGAACAGAAAAAACTGGTGAATATAATAGAATTAGGGGCATAGAAAGGGAATGGACTAACAATTCTCAGGATAAAGGAGGATTGAGGGGTGAAGGACGAGATTGGACAAAAATCTTACACCTATGGATGAGGACAGTGGCAGGGGTAAGGGAATGGGGTGGGGGAAGAATCAGGTGGAGGGGAGCTGTGGGGGGAGGGGGAAGAGGAACATCTGTAATAAACTGAACAATAAAGATTTATTTTAAAAAATAAATAAAAATAGAAAAAAGAATAAAATAAAATTATGGGTTTAGATGCTACTACTTAGAGGGGAGAATATGGAAAAATAGACCCAGTTGTAAACCTAGACATACGTGGAGCTCAAGTTGAAAAAATGAAAGCCTGCTCCCCTTATTTCTGAGGTGGGGGGAAATAAGAAACCCTAAATTCAGATATACTGGGATATTAAATAAGCTCAATACTAACTCACTCTGGGACCCTAGCAAGTCATCAAATTCCATTTTTAAATCTTTTAAATGGTGGTACATTCCATAAAAAGAAGCAGAATTCGTCACAAGAGTAGGTTAAGATCATGGATATAAAAGATGTTGATTAATTCCAAAATATTAAATGAGAGTGAGGTAACCTTAAACACTAGCCTCATTCCCCAGAACTGAGGAAGGAACATTTAGGATTTGAGGTATGAGCTAGCTCCCAGGTAAAGACAAACTAAACTATTTAGCACAGAATATAAAAAAAATCCATTTATGTTATGTACAATTCAAAAGAAAGAAAAGTAAGTCAGATGACTCATGTTTAAAAGACAGGATATTGTGAACACTTGCTGAAGACAACATAAGTTAAAAATTTTTAGTCAACAAGAAAAAGTCCAGTTCAGCAGAGGTAATTAAGAAAGTGAGAAATTTGAACTTTATTCAATAGTGACAAATATTTTTAAAGAATAGTTTGGTTCCAAAAAACAATTGACAAATTACTTTTTTAATAACTGCAGACATATGGATCAGTTCAAAGGTTTTAAAACTTTGGTTCAGCCCTAACTGCTTTGGCTCAGTGGAAAGAGCATCGGCCTGCAAACTGAAGGATCATGGGTTCAATTCTGATGTTAGGCACGTACCTTGGTTGCAGGCACATCCCCAGTGCGAGGTGTGCAGGAGGCAGCTGATCGATGTTTCTCTCTCATCAATGTTTCTAACTCTATCCTTCTCCCTTCCTCTATGTAAAACATCAATGAAATATATATATTTTTTTAAAGTTGATTCAGTATCACATGGGATAATAAGGAGGAAGACTTTGCTAAGAAGTTACTGAGATCCCCTTTCCAAGTATAACTATGCACCTCCTCTTCATCTCTTTCACTTACTGTATAATTGTTTAGAATGTATTTTTTTAAAGATCAATATTAAGAACAAATGTGTGGCTTGATATCCCCATATTCATATCACTTTGTCTAGTGGATAAGTTATTAAAAAATACTAAGCTTTACCATCATATAGAAGAAGAAGTTTTCTTTTTGAAAAGACTCTTCCCAGGGCTCCCTTTATGTCTCTGTTCCTCAGGCTATAGATGAAGGGGTTCAGCATGGGTGTCACCACAGTGTACATCATAGCCATGACCATCTCCTTCACAGTAGAATTATCAGCTGATGGGCATAAATAGAGACCAATAACTGTCCCATAGAACAGCGACACCACAGCCAGGTGGGAACCACAAGTAGAGAAGGCCTTGCTCATACCTCTAGCAGAAGGGACCTTGAGGATGGACAATACAACCCGTGAATAGGAGGTGATGATAAGTAGGAATGGTATGATGACATTAAACCCTCCCATGATAAATATTACCAAGTCATTGATTCGAGTATCAGAGCAGGACAGCTTCAGAAGAGTAGACATGTCACAGAAAAAGTGAGGAATCACATTGTCAACACAAAAACACAACCTGGCCATGAGCAGAGTGTGTAACATAGCATGAAATGTGGTCAG
>PVJN01030068.1:0-25911 GCA_004026805.1 Lasiurus borealis | reverse complement strand
CCCCCCCCCCGTCCACTCTTGTCCTCTCCCAGCCTGCCTCTGCCCCACAGCCCTAGTTCCCCCCACCATTGTCTGTATTCATTGGTTATGCTTATAAGCATACAAGTTCTTTGGTTGATATCTTCCCCCCAATTTACGCCTCCTCCCTGCCACCCTCCCCTGCCTTCCCTCTGAGGTTCGACTGTCTGTTCAATGCTTCTATGTCTCTGGGTCTGTTTTTGTTCATCAGTTTATGTTGTTCATGATATTCCACAAATGAGTGAGATCATGTGATATTTATCTTTCTCTGACTGGTTTATTTGGCTTAGCATAATGCTCTCCAGGTCCATCTATGCTATTGTAAATGGTAAGGGTTCTTTCTTTTTTACGGCAGCATAGTATTCCATTGTGTGGACATACCACAGTTTTCTAATCCACTCATCTGCTGATGGGCACTTAGGCTGTTTTCAGATCTTAGCTATGGTAAATTTTGCTACTATGAACTAGGGATGCATATGTTCTTTCTGATTGAAAACACACATAATTTTTATCTTTTCTCTCCTGAACCAGCAGATTTTCAGTTATGGGTTAGGATGCTTTCAGTTGCAAATAAAGAATATCTAATTAAAATGGGCTGAAATAACAGAGGGTTATTAATGTCACATGGAAAGAAGTCTGGGCACTCGATTATTCCAAGGTTGGTGGGCTCATTGGGCTTGTTGGTCACCCAAGGTATTTCCATTTTTCTTTCTTCATCGTCACCATCTCCAAGAGCATTGGCCATGCCTCTCCTCATGGTCATAAGATGGCTGCCACAACTCTACAACTCACAACAACATCCCAAACAGGAAAGAAGACAGGCAACAACACAAATGGCAGTCCACTCAGTTGGCACTTTCTAGCCAGAGAGGTACTCTCTTTCTCAGAGTCTGTTAGTAGATTTCCCTTTATTTCTGTGACCCAAATTGCCACCTCCAGACCAATTGCAGGCAACAAGGAGCATGATTGACTTAGACTAAACATGCTTCAGCCCAGGGGCTGGCTCACTGTCCTGCGGCAAAACTGAGACTGTGTTAAAGGGAGAACGGGGAATGGTTTGGGAAGGCAGTGCCTCGAATAGCATATGAAACACAGTCATCTTGTCGGGAAGTGATGGTGTTGCCCTAGTCACAAGCAACAATGGGTCTCAGGGTTGGCCTCTTTCTGCCAGTCTTTCCCTTGTGCCTCACATACACATCTACACTTCACTTGTAAATCCCCCAAACTCTGTAGATCCAGGTGACAACTTGATCTGATCATTTGTTGAAGAGGGTAACTGACAAGATCAAGGCAGAGGCCTTCCTCCTGGTCACATGCCAGGTACAGTAATGATCTGGCTGAGTGAGTCTACATTCATCTGAGACATTATTCACAGAGATGTAAGGTCCCTGAGGGCAGGCTTCTGCCACCATACTCGCTGGTATAGCCTTAGTATTGAGCTGTGTGTGTGTGTGTGTGTGTATGTGTGTGTGTGTGTGTGGCATGTACTAGTTGCTTAGTCATAATGGAGTAAATGAATGAGCATACTAATGACTAATGACCAATAAAATTATGCCTTTATTGATTGATGCCTCTAGAAAGAGAATGGTGCCAAGCTCTATGAATTATCTGAAGTAGAAGCTTGCTCTCCATCTCTAGGGAGTTTATGGTCTGATTTTAGGGTGAGAGCTGATGGCCAGAGCACAACCAGAGGGGGAACCTGCCCTCTCTTTTCTTTTGTAACCAGTGACCAGCATTCACATGTTTAAGGATGTTGTCATACGTCATGATAACTACTTTTTATGATGAGGCTGCAAGAATGTTTTATCTACCAAAATGAACTTACATTTGTGGGAAAAAATCAGATTCATTCCTCCTTTACTCCTCTTTCTGGAGCTTTTCAAGATTTGTGAATATAGGTGTGGAAGAGGGGAAGAAAAATCATGTCTCTCTCCTCCACGTTAGCTTGTTACACTGAGGTGGGAACGATTCTTCATTCCGTCTGAGTCATGTTTATTGGATGACCAAAGAATGTAAACAGCCTTCATCGATGATGAAATGTAATCGAGGCATCAAGGATGATGGTCAAGGAAAAGGGATGCTTTCTGGCACATTATGAGAACCATCCTCACTCCTATTGTTGCTCTTAGAAACCTGTTTTACTTTTGTTTTAGACCTAGAAGGTTTTGACTCCGTGGTATCATCTACTGAGAAACTCAGTCACCCAACCACAAGCAGACCAAAAGCCACAGGGAGGCGGCCTCCGTCCCAGTCCCTCACCTCAGTAAGTGTCTTCTCACTTCGGTACGGCTCAAACGCAGGAAACATCGGAAATTCTAGCTCAGGACTCTAACGCAAGCGGCTGTTTAGAGGACAAGCTGGAGAGGGAGATTTTGAGATGCGCTGCTGATCAAAAGTGATTTGAGAGTCCTCTGGGATCAAGCAGCATTTCTGTTTGTTCTGGGTTTGCCTGCCAGCCAGGTGGGCACTCCCTGTTTGCACTTTCCCCCCTCCTTCCGGGCTGATTGTTGTTTGAATCTGAAATGAAATCGGTAAAAAAAAAAAATAAAAATAAAATGTCATGTTTTATGGTAGGAAAGGAGAACAAGGCTTATTTGGTCTATAAACAAAACAAAACTACTAAAGAAACTCTGCCGCTGTACAGTGCTTGGCAGTGACCAGCCTTTCTCTCCCACCAGCCCTTACAGAGATTGCTTTTTAAACATATGAGGCCACTGGTCATGTTGGAAAGTATAGTGAGAATCCTCTGGATAACCCACAGAATCTTTTTTTTTTTGGGGGGGGGGGAGGGGTTGAATAACTTCTTTTCTCATTGGACACCTCTAACACATTATTGTACCAAATTTAAATAATGAAATTCATAAAGAAAGTTACCTGTAATCCTGCTCCCCAAAGCTAAGAACTGTCACTCTCTTGCTATCACCTTAGCTTTTATTTAAAATTCTGTTTGTGTCTCTGAAGTTGTTTCTTCAAAAACGGGCTCACTTGGTATGCATTGCTTGGAAGTTGCTGGTTCCCCTTATATTGTGCACCTTTCTCCCAGATCATTACACATTCTTCCATAGCATCACATGTAATGGCTGCCCGGGATTCTGATTTGTGAATAGATGATAGTGTATCTAGCCGGTGCACTATCATTGAACATTTGTGTTGTTTCTAGTCCTTCATGATAAACACTGATGTGAATGTCATTGTAGAAAAATTTTGATGCTTCTGCAAGCAGTGTATATGTGTCTGTCTGCCTCTCTCTCCCTCTCTCTCTCTCTCTCTCTCTCTCTCTCTCTCTCTCTCTCTCTCTCTCTCTCTCTCTCTCTTTCTATATCACATTGCCTTGCCCTTGCTAGGAATGCAGGTGGAAGGCCTTATGACCTTAACCCTGATATGCCAAGGAATGAACCTTTTGCAGGTTTCCCAGGATACGTTCACCTCATCACTTCTCATCATTTAGAAGAAGAAGAATGCACTTCATTTGAGCCTCTTCTCTCATATCTTCTGAGTCTGGCAGTGTGGTTTGAGTTGTCCTCTTTTTCCTCTTGAATAAAACAAACCTAACTATGCATTGACGCCTTTTGTGAAGAAAGACTTGAAAAAGTGGCTTACATGACCTTCTTATATAGAGTGCTGTGTCAATACCATCTTCTTTCCCTTTTTCATGTCACCTACCCACACCCTCTCTTATGCATCTCATATACACACATTTTTTAATGGCTTCTTGGTATCTCCGTATTTAAATTTCTAATCCTACCTCCTTCATCTTTTCTATAAATCCTTCATCATTTTTGTTTTCCCTCCAAATTCTTCCCAACTTTTCAAGATCTAGAGGGTCTTGAGGCATTCAGAATCATATACAGAAAAGTGCAAATTGCCATCTACCACCCTATCCTTGGTCCATACATTCCATGTCTGGGAGTTTATACAGGATGTCCCCAAAAATGTATGCACACATTAACAGCTGATAGCTCCATTTTGAAAATGAGATGTATTTTAATAAACAGGGCCTTTATAATTATTCACTGTGTATATACATTTTGGGATACCCTATATATATTTTTGGGGGACCAAGTAAAAGCATCTCATCGTTGCTCTGCTTTTAGACTACATATTTGTTCATTATAATGAGGAGACAAGCAAAATACCAGTGTCAAGTGCTTTAAATCATACAGCATTGTGTTAACAAAAGCTATGTCAGCCAAGGAGTAATTCTGACAAAAGCATTTTCTTTTGGCTTTATCCAGTCCTCCCTTTCAAGCCCTGATATCTTTGACTCCCCAAGTCCCGAAGAAGATAAAGAGGAACACGTTTCGCTTGCACACAGAGGAGTGGACACATCAAAGAAAACTTCAAAGACTGTTACCATATCCCAAGTGAGTGATGGCCGTGGTGAGGGTGTCACGACAGCACAAGACCCCAGCCTTTTTGTGTATGAACTGAGGATGTCTTAGACATCCAACAAGGATAAATAGATGTCTCTGTCAGCTCAAGCTGCTATCACAAAGTGGGTGGGCTTATTAACAATACAATTTCACTCTCACATTTCTGGAGGCCGGGAGCCCAAGGTCAGTCAGTTTCTGGTGAGGGCTGTCTTCTGAGTTGCAGACAGCCAACTTCTCGTATCCTCATATGGCAGAGAGAGGGTAAGAGCTTTCTGGGGTGTGTTTCTTAAGGACACTAATCCCATTCACAAGGGCTCCACCCTCATGACCTAATGACCTCTCAAGGACCTCACCTCCAAATACCATCCAAATGGGTTAGTATTTACACATAGGAATTTGGGGAGAGCACAAGCATTCAATCTGTTGCAACAAGCAATGCAAGTTTTTGTCCTTCTTTAGTGATAGTGCTTAGATTGTCATCAAAATCCCCCAGGCATTTTACAAAGTCTCCCAAACTGGGCAGAATCCCTGAGAAACAAGTCTGATTGATGATTTCCCATGTTTTCTCTTGGGGTTTGATCCCCTCTTCATGCCGTCAACCACATATACACAAATGCCCTTGCACACCATCACCTTCTCAGAAACCAAGACAACTTAAAAAGCCTATCGGTGTCCAGAAAGAATGCATTAACCATGTTAAATGTTGTGCCCTCTGCCCACACATCTTGTCTTTTATGTTCAAAACTGGTGGTGTCACAAGCTATGATTGGAAGCTCATGAATTTGAATAATTAGTGGTGGTATCTTAAAAGGTGATTTCGATTTATTTATTAGGATAAATTTATAGTCTAAAAACTTTAATTTAATTGCATGCCCAGGAGATGGTATAGTTCTTCTAAGTTACTGGCTTGTGTGAAAAAAAAAAGAAGATATTATTGAGCAACAACTGTGTATGGCTTCTGAAGGGTACGCTGAACACATTCTGCTTGTCCTATGAATGTGAACCAAGATTTGGAAATTTCTGCTAAGAGAGCCCAGGCTGTTGGGATTATTCCCTGTCAATTCTTGCACCTACTTTCTGTCTGAAAGTAGAAACCTGCGGCCATTTTAAAGGCCATTGAAACAGGAATTAACACAAAGAAGTAAAAATTATGTAGGATTTTCCTTCTCAGAGATTTAAAATTTGACACGCATAGATTTTCTTTAACATCTGTTACAGTATGCAAAACTATCCTATAAAACATATTCATTGTAATTAGTCACAGAACTGAGTCACTCTTCCTTTATAAAAAGATTCCATTTGCAGAAATTGGATTTAAACCTTTTTTTTCCCCCCCAAGGTTAGTTGCATTCTCTCTGACCTCTCAGCCAGCCGTGGGGTGTTTCTGCAGCGACATCTACTGGTGGGCAGAGGCTCTTCCCATTGCTGGTTCTTACAGTTCTGTCTTCAAGGCTCTCTCACTTCCCTGCAGCTGTCATGTCATGTTCTCTATTGCTTTTAGAGATCCCACATGAACTCATTTGGTGAAGATCTATGGTGTCCTCGTTCTGTGAGAATTTTTAAAAGTATCTGTTAGTTGAAATGGGCCTGGAGAGCAAGTCAGGGAGTAAATGCTCCCAGAAGCATTCCTTCTAGAAATGCCTGGAAGCCAGGCAGCGTGAGGACAGTGATGGGCTGGGGGAGGTATATGAAGATGCAGGATGGAAAGTGGGAAGAAGTGTGACCTCAGGACTAGGAAAGAAGCAAAGAAAATAAAGACAGTAGAGGGTGAACTTTCAGACTTGGGTAACCACAGTCATGATCCCAGGCTTGAGGGTCCAGCTGCTGGAGGAGAGGATTGAACCCCAGCTTTGCCAGTTATTAGCTGGGAGACTTCGGGAATTTCTAAACCGTGTCCCTAAGCCTCCATTTCCGGCTCAAACATGTATGCCAACTGGTCCTTATTTCAATCGTCTAGCCCCGTGGTTTGCCACTCTGTTGACTAATGAGTTTGCTGACCACCGGTCTAGCCGATGTCCGGTAGGTGACCAGTGCTCCGTAAATGTCAGTCCCTCTTCCCTCTTATTGTAACTCCTCTGAACAATAAGCATGGAATGGCTGGTTGCTGTCTCTGGCAGCAGAAAGCGCTTTTCCTCAATGGTAAGCTGGCAGAGGAAAGGCAAGCAGAGAAGCTGGGAATGCTGGCCCATCTGCCTCTGTCTCACTCTGCCCAGTCTCTCCCTGCAGCCCAGCCTGACTTCACACTCTGCCTCCTTACCATGCCAGCCAAGCCCCTTCTTGGCTCCCGCCCCGGGTGCCTGCTGCTAGAGGGAGTTCCCACTGTGTGGCCAGCTTCCCCGCCAACCTGTTCTTCTGCCTGTCACTCACCCTGTCACCTCCCACTGTCCGGCCCTCCCCACCTGCCTACGCCTCACCTTCCCCGGCTGCTGTCTCCTCCCCTGGGCCTGCGCCATGCCCCTCTTCCCCAGCCTATGACTGCCCCATGCCCTCTCACCCCCTGGCCTCCTCAGAACACTTCTCCATCCGGCCTCCACCTGTCTCCTCCGTCTCCAGCTGGTCCTCTCAGACTCTTTCCCTCAGCGTATCATCCAGCTCAGGGTCTCCCCATCTTTGAGAGTGAACAAACCATTCCTGATCCTGTCTCCTCTGCAGCTGCTCCTTGAACACTGTCTTTATCCCACTCTCCTTCCTCTGCCAGGTTTGGGGGAGTGTGCTAAACTTGCAGGCCACCCCCCTCCCCTGTGTCAGGCACCGACTCCCTTGATCAGCTTTCAGTCTCCCTTCCTCCATCCAGTTTTCCTCTTAGCACCCTTGACTCGCTTATCCACCCATTCTCTTCCTTCTGGAAACTCTGGCAGGCTCCTCTGGTCTGGCTTTGTCCCCTGTCACCACTCTGTCCTAGACCTCAAGGGCTTTACCTTTTCTTCCACCTCTTCAATGTAGGAAGTGCCAGCTTCCATCCTCCTATTTCTTTTCTACTTCCGTGCCGTTCACCCCCACGGCATTCTCTTCCTCTGGCAGTTTCTCTGGCCCAGTTCATTCTTTCATGTACTTCTGCGGCTCTGTGCTTCCCTCCCACGTGCACACTTCCCTCTCATCTGCAGGGTGTTGGTCGGTCTGTCTGTCTGTCTGCACTGAGTTCTGAGCTCTTCGAGGGCCAGGAAAATGTTTTGCTCACCCAGTTTTCGAAGACTAGCAAGAAGACGGGACTCTGGGCATGTACATTAAACAGAGAGGCACTGCCTGGCCAGAGCGGTGATCAGTGTAAAACATACAAGGAAAGGCACTTCTATGGGGCATGCCTCCACCAATAGGTCCTTGGGGCGTGTGGGTGAAAGAATGAGTGAGGAGGATCGGGGGGAGGCCTGGGTGGTGATGTAGATAGGGGTCTGATAAATGTGAACCCCTAGCCTGAAGCCTCTCTGTCCTTCTTGCCACAGGTGTCTGACAACAAAGCACCCCTGCCACCCAAGCCAGGGACCATGGCTGCAGGCGGTGGTGGCGGACCAGCCACTCTGTCCTCAGTGGTACCCACCCCCCTGTCGTCCTCTTTGGGAACAGCCGGACACAGAGCCAACTCCCCATCTCTGTTTGGCACGGAAGGAAAACCAAAGATGGAGCCTGTGGCCATCAGCCAAGCGGCCGTGGAGGAGCTAAGAACACAGGTCCGAGAGCTGAGGAGCATCATCGAGACCATGAAGGACCAGCAGAAGTGAGTGTCTGGGGCCCCTTCATCTTCTCCCTCTGGGTCACGTTCGGCCGGGGCCAGGGCCTAGCCTACAAGCCTGGGTCCCAGCCTGCCCTGGAGGGTGGGCCGGCCTCCTGTGATGGCAGCAGGGGTGGCAGTGGATGTGAACTCGAGAGACTTCACAGAGTCAGCTCCATGAGTAACTGGGACTGCTGCATGTAGGAAGGTATCAGTTGGCTGGGAGGTTTATGGGGAGGGGCAGTTACAAGGACTCACATGCCTTCCTTTCAGCTTCTGAAAGGAAAGATCTTTTTTTTTTTTTAATCCTCACCCAAGTATGTTTTTACTAATTTTTTTTTTTTTTTTTGAGAGAGAGAGAGAGAAAGATAGGCAGGGAGAGTGAGAAACATCAATGTGAGAGGGAAACAACGATCAGTTGCCTTCCTTATGTGCCCTGACTGGGATCCAACCCACAACCTAGATATGTTCACTGACCAGGAATCAAACCTGAAACCTTTCGGTATATGGGATGACACTCCAACCAGCTGAGCCACCTGGCCAGTGCAAGGAGAGATCTTAAAATCCCCATAAAATACAGTATGCACATGTACCAGCTTTTTAAAATATATGTATTTTATTGATCTCAGAGAGAAAGAGGGGGGAGAGAGAAAGAGTTATAAACACCAATGATGAGAGAATTGTTGATCTGCTGCCTTCAGCTTTCCCCCAGCTTGCCCCCCTACTGGGGATCGAGCCCACAATCCAGGCGTGCAACCTGACCAGGAATGGAACCAAACTGTGCCCTCCTGGTTCATAGGTCAACACCCAACCACTGAAACTGCAGGCCAGGCTCACCACTTCTTAATCAGCGCAACAGCCAGCTTTTCCTCTGGCATCAGAAAAATTTCAATCATTTCCATTAGCTGCCCATTATAATGATTAGTTTGCATTTAGGAGCTGTCATGTATGAAAAGACACAGGGAATCTTTAAACCTCGGACTTTATACTGAGCAAGTTCTCCCCATAAGACCCGGGGGCTCCCTCCATGCATGCCCCCACACATGCTCTCTCCCCACCTTTCATCTTCAAGGGGCACTTCGATGGGGAGAAAGATCTGTAAGCGAAAATAGCTAACACACATAAACATTACACCGTGTCATATGCAGTGACAAAAATGGTCACAGGGTTAGAAGTCAGAAGGTATGGAATGGTAAAAATATCTACGATGAAAATGATTTTGTAGGTACATTTGAAAACCAGTCATCTATAATGAAGGCATAGTTTCCAGTCAAGATGGCAGAGAGGAAAGGTGAAGAATCTGAACCTGGATACCTGGAGCCTAGGCACTGACCAAATTGGCCACCTCTCTAGGCCTCAGTTTCCCCATCTTCTTTTAGGAGAAGCTTCAACTGAGGGATCTTAAAGATCATGTCCGACCTACTCTTTGAGGGCTACATATTTTGGGAGCCCAGAAACAATGGCCGCTCTCTCTGTCTCTGACAAATTTTAAGCACTAACAATGCAAAGAAAACAATGTTCTGTCCACATTTTCTTTGGAAAAGAGTCAGATTTTTGTATTAAGAGGCTTCTTGTCTCTTATTGGGAAAGTCTGGACTTTTGTTTAATTCCACCGTTGTTTACTTTTCAGACGAGAGATTAAGCAGTTACTGTCAGAGTTGGATGAAGAGAAGAAAATCCGGCTTCGACTGCAGGTGGGTCCCTTGGGGTCCTGCCTCACGAGAGGCTCCGTTGGGGGGTAGGGGCAGCATCAGGGCTTTATTTGGAAAAATCAATGATTCTTACTTCTCTGCAGATTTAGGCACACTTCCTGTGGCGATTTTCTTGGAATTTTATAGACTCACTTTGCATCCTTTCCTGGGATCCTGGAAGTTTGGGGAAGGAAGACACTAGTAACTGTACCCCCAGTTGGGTTTCTCACTTGGAATTGACCTGAAACATGTCCTCTGTGAAAAGTTTCCCCTGCTTTCCAGAGGCCTTGGTGTAGTAATGGCCAGAGGGCATGGCGCTGGGGAAACCCCGTGGCCAGTTGGCTTCTGTTTTGTGGTTGTTGGGATTCCAAGGACCACAGTTGCCCACACTCGGCACTTGCTCTGTATCTTTCTACTTCCTCCCCTTGATGGTTGTGTCAGTACCACCAGAGTGTCAGAGCCTTGTAACCCTCAGATCCAACCCGGCTGTTGCCAAATGGCCAAAGGAAGACTTTCAGCTTCCATCCAGTTGGCGCCCTTGGTGGTGATTAGGACCCACGCTGCTTAGAGAAAGATAGGTCCCTGCTGGTCATCACTGCGGAGATGCTGACAGATACCACCCGGGGCCCGACCGCTGCTACCTGCCCACACTGCCAGGACAGCCGGCCCCACCCTCCAGCCAGGAAACTAGACCAAATTGACCAATTTGGGATGCTGGTAGCCTGAGGGTGAAAACATCCACTATTTCCTAGCACATCCCATCTGCTTGCCTGTTCTTTTAGGTTTGTGCGTGTCTGTCAACTCTTCATTCAGATGTCATTTCACCCATTTTGCCTTTAAGCTTGTCAGGTTGATTCCTTTCTTTCAGTCAACCAGGTTGATTATCTTTCAGCTTCTGTCAAACCAGCCGATTCATTATGACTTTGTTGGCTCTTCTTTTTCTTTTATAGATGGAAGTTAATGACATAAAGAAAGCTCTTCAATCAAAATGAATACTTGATCAATGAAATGTCGCGTTGTTCATACTGAGTCCAAGACTCAAATTTTCCACCCCAGCCAAAATAACCTTGTGCCAAAAGATTAAAGATTTGCCTCGATATGTCCCAGTTTGAAAGATTAGCACAAAAAATAAAAATAAAAATCTTGATAGCACAACACAAATTCCATCCAAGAGGAGACTCTTCCCCACGGTGTAGTCCTGGGTGTGGCACTGGTTGTGACTTACACGGAGCAAATTGTGCTAAAGGCTTTTTTTACTCTGAGATCTCATGCGAAACGAAAACTCAGGCAGTTTAGTCCATAGTGGTACTATTTTGATGATATTTTCCATTAATAAAATGTAATTTCAGATTATTCGTTTACAAGCTTTATAATTTTATGATTTTTTAAAAATCGTGTTTTGTCACAGATTCCCCCAGTATTTGTATCACACTTAGTCCGGAGCAAGCATCCCTTTCTTTTGCTGCAGGCAGGAAAGCTGCCTTGCTTTGTGTCCCCTCTAGGAGTCTCTCACATATGCGATTTTAGGTCCAACCCGTCCCTTCTCCTGCCAGCAAACCCCACCACCCTGAGATCAATTTTAGCTTCTATGTGATGGTATATTTACGAAAAGAGAAAGAGAAAAATCTGGTATTTGCAATGATCTGTGCCTTCTTTTTACCACCCTCTTGATTGGAACTTTTGTGATGCAGCTACCATGATTTAAAAACAAAAATTTTTTTTAGCCACTTACCCAAGTCCACCGGAGGCTACTGTCCTCAAAGCTTCTCTCCCCTAGCCAAAGGTCCTCAGAGGAGACAGCTGTGAAGTTGGGCAGTGCTCTGTGGTACCAGCCGCAGTTTTGTAAGTTCTAGTTTTAGGTTGTTCATGGAACTAGAAATGTCACCCCTGCTTGATTTTTCATCAGCTAAGTTAAACCCTCGCCTCCTGTCCTTTGCACCTTTGGCGTGAACAGAATATGCATTATTAAAGCAAAAATAAATAAAAGTAAAATGCAAATGAAAACGAGGGAGGGAAGTTTGTATTATTTCCTGCACTGGGTTCTGTGTGTGTGATTGTTGCAGCTGTACTCGCATAGTGTCAGATGCCTCCATCGCTTGTAATCCTTTTCCTTCGGGTGCGAGGGAATGGGCGGTGGGGGCTCTTGTTAAAGTGTGGCCGTTGGTTCTTTCTGGCATTTTTGGAATTGCTTTTTCCCTCCCAAGGAACCGTGTTTGCTTGTCTGCTTTGTCTTTGTAACAAATGAACAGTTCAGCCTTAGTCTGTGTGACTGCTTTCTAATCCTTAGCCGAAAATAAGGGGACATACTGTATTTGCAAAATTGTTTTGGGGGTCAGGGGTGGTGGTCCCTTAATGGTACCTGATGATGTTTTTTTGTGTTTCTAAAAAAAAAAGCTGCTTTGTCTATTTCCTGAGTTTTAGAGTAAAAGTAATAAACATTGATAGATCTTCACAACCAGAATGAATGAGAATTGATAACACTGAAGAAGTGTTATCACCACGTGTTATTTATCATCTTAAGTATGACAAATAAAAGTATCTTCCTTTCTCTCTTTCCCTGCCTTCCTCTTGCCTATATACTCCTCCTTGCTGCTTGAGGCTGCTCCTTCCTCCAGAGTATTTACACGGCCTGGACACCTGGTCTGCCAGGGTGAAGGAAGTGAGTTAAGGGAAGATAAGTGTGTAAGCAAGGATCCTTCATCCCCATTTGTTTTCAGCAGCCTTGCTCTCAGTGTGCTTGGGACCAGGAGTGCCGAGTTTCCAAGAGCAGCATAGAACATTCCTGTGCCCCTTGACTTTTCTAAGCATTCGTGTTAAACTTGAGGCCTTTGGAGATTTCCTGCCACCTAATGTAAGAATGAAGCTTGGATCCTCTGGTGTTTGGATTTCTCATGTACTCATCATGAAAGTCCCCAATGACGTAGTTTTATATGATGTGTACACAGAGTAGGATCATTAATAATTACATGGAGAAGTTGGAGTGTCCTCCTGGGGCACTGGAAACCTGGAATGTAGAGGGCAGTCATCTTCCCCTCACAGAGGCCACTGGCTTTCTTTGTAGAAGGAGAGGGAGGCGTGATTCTAGAAGTTGGCATATCCAGCTTCGTTAATGACCATGGGGCTAACCAGCAAGAGGATTCTACATCATGGAACTGGATGAGCCACTGTCTAAACAGCCACCATTTTTACTCTTTACAAAATGGACCCATCATAAAACATTGAGAACTTGGAAGTATTACTTTTGAAAAAAAAAATTATTTTGTGTTCAAGCATGGACTCCACCAGCATCTAATGGAAATTAATTTTTGCTTCATTTTCTAAAGTTGTATTTAGAAAAGTCTTTAGTATTATGCTTTGTAAAGAAGATGATTAAAATGAAGTTTTGTGAAAATATTTTTGGTTAAAGTTGTCCTGGTCCAAGAGGGATGATTTCTTGAAATTTAAACCATTTTTCTCCATTTTATACAATTGGATTATTCTCATAGAAATGGTTTCAGAGGACATAGAATATAGTGCCCCCTATCTTTCTCAAGTGAACATAAATAATTCATTAAAATCTGTGGCTGTGAATTCTGTTTTCAAGGTGTTAAATTTTACACTCAGATTTAAGTAGAACATTCTAGTATGATCTAATTTTTAGTGTAAAAATCATTACATTATTGTTATTCAAATAATTGTGTAAAGCTGCTTTTAAAAATATATTTTTATTGATTTCAGAGAGAAAGGGAAAGGGAGAGATAAAGAGAAAAATCAGTGATGAGAGAGAATCATTGATTGCCTGCCTCCTGCAGCCCCTTCCCCCACCATGGATCAAGCTGGCAGCCCAGGCATACACCCTGACTGGGAATCAAACTGTGACTTCCTGGTTCACAGGTCAATACTCAACCACTGAACAACACCAGCTGCACAATGAAAAACTGCTTTTATTCATACACAGCGCTCTAGACAGTCTACTCAAGTACATGATTTGTTTTCTCCCTTAAAGACAGCCTGTATCTAATATCACATGTGTGTCTATGGTTACTAATGGTGAGGTTTTATTTCCGTTCATGATGGGAAAACTACAGGGTGTATAATTTACTAGTGTCCCAGTGCACAGATTCGTGCACATTGAAAGGAAATTAATTAGAAGAAATATTTTAATATCTCTATTCACCCTTTCTCTATCATAAAAGTGTCAACCAAATTTACAATCGACAATGACAGATCGCAGTTGGTGCCAGTGAGAGCTTTATATCATTGTGCATGCAACAGATATAGATATGGAATAAACTTGCTTAATTAGACCTATTTCTGATTTAAACTTTTTCCAGCCCAGTGAAGCACCCCAACTTCTCTTTCAGGTAATTGTCAGTGACACGGCAGTAAATATCAACATGAAGCAGATTATTGTTGTAGATCACACATTGAAAAAAAGGGTAAAATATTTAACTGTACCAGTGTTTGACTGTGTTGACTCCAGTAAGAAAACCTGAAGTCATTTTCAAGTTCCACCATTTCTTACTTCTTTTCAGTCAGGTCAAGTTTCTAAACTTTCTAAATCTCTGTTTTCTGGCTAATGAAAAGAAAATAGGATTCTACCAAGTCTCCTATCTACCTACTTCAGGATTTCTGTGAGGATCAAATGAGATGAGGCATGTGAAAACGCTTCACAGACATTTGGTTAAAGTGTAAAATGTTTGTACCTGTCTATAAAGCAAGTTGGGTTCCTGAGCTGAAGAAACTTCAAGGAGGCTAGTTGCTAGGGAGAGGAAGCTGGGCGTTGCCATGGAAAGTCATTACCCAGTGCCCACAGTGACTGTTTCAGGATTGGGCTGGGCTGTGGTCTACATTTTGCGGATTGGGGTCTTAGCAGCATTGGCTGCAATTTGGTGGGGTGTCACTCCAGGATGGTGGCGGGGCCTGTGTCCCACTTGGGGGAAGCCAAGTAAGTGTTGGTTAGTTCGTGCCAGGTCTGTGGTGCCATTTACTTTTAAATGGCCATTGAGCATCATGGCAGCTCCTGCATTGAGCATCTGCCCCCTGGTGGTTAGTGAGCATCATAGCTACTGGTTGGATGGACAGATACACACACACACACTAGTGGCCTGGTGCATGAAATTCATGCACAGGGGAGGGCGGTCCCTCAGCTCAGCCTGCACCCTCTCTAATCAGGCCTAAACCGGCAGTCAGACATCCCTCTCGCAATCTGGGACCACTGGCTCCTAACCGTCACCTGCCTGCCTGCCTGATCACCCCCAACAGCCCTCCCCTACAGGCCTGATCTCACCCCTAACTGCTCTCCCCTGCCAGTCTGATTGCCCCTAACTGCCTCTGCCTGCCTAATTGCCCCTAACTTTCCTCCCCTGCTGGCCTGATCACCCCTAACTGCCTCTGCCTTGGCCCCCACCACCATGGCTTTGTCCAGAAGGAAGTCAGACATCCAGGAGATGGCCAGTTGACCTGGTCTAATTAGCATATTACCCTTTTATTAGTATATATAGATTATATAGGAAAGAATTGCTTAAATGGGGGGAAGCCTTTTTCAGCAGGGGGAGATGCTCTTGGCAGACAAAAATACAGAATCCCTATATCTGGACTGATAGCCAGCCATATGTACTATACTGCCAAAGCCGTCATCAAAAAATTAAACTGCTTTCTTACACCTTACACCAAACAGCTATTGCACTTAAAAATCCTCCTCAGTCCCCATCTTAGGTTCTGCCTTCACAGTTCACCCAGATTTGGTTCTGATTGGTCAGTTCTCTGGGCCTGATCAGAGGTGGAGCTGGTCAGCAGCCACCAGGCTGCTGAAGAGTGGACTGAATTGCTGACTTCTCAGAGAGAGAGAGGCATGGCCGCTGGTGAGGCCTGGAGAGAGAGAGGGGCAAGGGCTGATCAGCAGTTGCCGCAAAGGCTGCAGATCAGACCCTGCTCTCTCCGGGCCTTGCCAGCAGCTGCAGCAGCTGCTGCTAAGCCCTGCCTCTCTCTCTCTCTGAGAGGTCAGCAGTTCAGCCCACTCACCAGTCCCCGCCCATCCAAGCCTGCTGTACGCACAGCCTGGCATTCGGTTGTCCCTTCGGTTGTTTTAGATGTTATGGATCCTGGCTCTTTATGTGTGTGTGTGTGTGTGTGTGTGTGTGTGTGTGTGTGTGTGTGTATAGAGAGAGATTGTTCATGGTTGCTGTCTGTATAAAACTAATTCTGGGCCGAAACTGGTTTGGCTCAGTGGATAGAGCGTCGGCCTGCAGACTGAAAAGTCCCAGGTTCGATTCCGGTCAAGGGCATATATCTTGGTTGCGGGCACATCCCCAGTAGGGAGTGTGCAGGAGGTGGCTGATGGATGTTTCTCTCTTATCGACGTTTCTAGCTCTCTATCTCTCTCCCTTCCTCTCTGTAAAAAATCAATAAAATATATTTTAAAATAATAATAACCCTGGGATCCCACAAAAGCCTTTGCGTCGTCACTTTAGGTCATCGTGGTCTCTTTTTTATATGAGATTAGGTATTAGGCCTCCAGTTATTTTAGGACAAATTAATACCAAGGTCTTTTAGCACCCAGCGGGCTTGGTGAAAATCTTTCCTCTTTCACTTTGTCCAAGTGAGAACTGTACTGAAGCAATATGTGCACAGGTAATGGGTGTTCTTCGTGGCTGATTGCAGTGGCCAACAGAGGGAAGCGTGGCAGTTATGACCAAAGCCTAGGAAAGAAAATGCCATTCCCAAAAGTAGCCCTAATGAAGGAATACACTTGCCAGGGAAGAGAAAACTAGCCAGAAAGAAAGGTTTTCCAGTAGTGTAAGCACAGAGGGGCGGTTATGAAGGCCATGAACTGTTGCTGTCATTCCCAGCTCTGTTCTTAGGGTCACCTTGGCTTGGTTCCTGATGCATGGAGCAGAGGGTGGCCCCTGAGGCCCAGGAGAATCCATGATGTAGATGTAGGTTCCTGTGAGGTGTTTTTATTTCATGCCTTTTTTAAAATATATTTTATTGATTTTTTTACAGAGAGGAAGGGAGAGGGATAGAGAGTCAGAAATATCTATGAGAAAGAAACATCGATCAGCTGCCTCCTGCACGCCCCCTACTGGGGATGTGCCCGCAACCAACGTACATGCCCTTGATGGGAATCGAACCTGGGGCCTTTCAGTCCGCAGGCCGACGCTCTATCCACTGAGCCAAACCAGTTAGGGCTCATGCCTTTTTAATCAATCCCAAGTTAGAGGGGCAGGGGGCGGTGGGGCAGTTCCCTCCTGTAAATGGCAGTGTGTGCTCATTCCGCTTGTGAATGCAGAGTTCACAGTTAACTGGCTATTCCTCTTCTTTTCGGAGCAACAGGCATTACAATATTTCAATCAAATGCAGAACAAGGTAACCTAGTAGGTTGTGGCTAAAATGCTAGAAATTTTTAGCAAAAATAATCTAAAGATTTTTTTTAAAAATGAATAAAAGAAGAGTTGAATTCCTGGAAAACCAGCTTTATGAGGCAGTTCTCTTTAAATGGCAGCAAGTTTACTTATATCATGCAGACCTAGCAATGTGTTTAA
Source organism: Lasiurus borealis (assembly GCA_004026805.1). Taxonomy (NCBI): domain Eukaryota; kingdom Metazoa; phylum Chordata; class Mammalia; order Chiroptera; family Vespertilionidae; genus Lasiurus; species Lasiurus borealis. Next base: position 8,600 of record PVJN01030068.1, on the reverse strand, counting down.
GTCTCAGATGCCTACCTTCCCTCTCACCGCTATAGAATTTTACTAGTTCTCCAGGAAACTAAGATTCATTGGCAAGCTTTGAGCTCTTGATGGGAAAGTGCCCTGGAAATGCAAGACTTCATTATAGTTTCTCTTAATTAAAAAAAGTTTTAAGGGGATTACAAACCAATTTTTAAACTAACCAAGCTGATAAGACCACCCTGAAGCCAAACAGAAAAACCATGAAGAACTCGATAACATTTTCAGGTTATTCCCTAAAAGAAAAACAGATGTTATAGGAGAAATGGAGTGGGTTCTCTTGAAGCTTCTTGATTATTTGTTAGTCTGAATCTTCGTCTGGAAGAACCAAGCACTTGGCTGGGACTGAAGCTCTGCTGTTGAATGCTGAAGGAGGTAGGTCAACAGGGACTGGACACTTGTATGAAACACCCGTCCCCCTGCCTGGGCCCCAGGAGGTACTTAAAATGTTCTTGTTTGTTCTCAATCAGGGCAATCTCCGGGGAGGAAAGGAAACTGGAATGAGAAGCACATGGATTGAGAGAGGGAGAAGTCTCAGAGGGAACGTCAGGTTGGAGGTAGAACTTTTATATGAATATAGTGCGGAGTTTCTGGGACAGGTGTTGGGGGACATGCAACAGGGAGGTGGAGCTGAGGATGTAAATCTTCAAGGTAATACAGGATACCATGTTCTAAGGGCAGGCCTATTAACAAGAGTCCTACCAATGAATCTTCTAGTAAAGTTTAGAGGACCTAAGTGATAGCTGTGCGTTCAAAGGTAAAACCCAATCACCTTGACTATTAAATTCACTTTTTTTTCTGATTGTGAAGCTAATATACTCAAAGTAGAAAATAAAAACTACAAAGGGGAAGGCAGAAATTATCCTAACTCATTTGGATAAGCCTTTCATTATTTTGGCGCCTCCTACGGGAGGTTATTCTGTGTCTATAGTTTTATAGTCTGGTTTTTATACTTAGCATTATTTCTTTGTTGTGAATTTTTTTCAAAAATATGATTTGCAATGACTGCATAATATTCTGTCTAAAGATATGCAAGAGAGCACTTAACAAATCTCTTTGAACATACAGTGGTACCTCGAGATATGAGTGCCCTAACATAAGAGATTTTTGAGATACGAGCCGTCGAGGAAGCGATTTTTGCTTTGAAATACGAGCAACAGTTGAGATAGGAGTCATCGCGCGGATCGGCCGGCTGCACACAACCCACCAGTTTACCGAGACTCAAGTGTCTCATAGTTTCCCACGCCTCAAGGTTACAGAACGAATTAAACTCGTATCTCGAGGTACCACTGTATTTGTAAAGATCGGCTGGACACCATGATAGTGCTGAATGCAATGTGTCCCATCCTCAATGAGTTCAAATGGGGGAAAATGGACAAGTAAGTAGGCACGTCTTGCGCAGGACAAGAACGTGAGCACAGAGAGAAGTCCAGGGGCTGTGGAACTGCGGAAGAGAGGTGCTCAATGGAGTCTTGAGGGTGGGAGGTCAGAGAAAGAAGGGCATTGTGGCTGTTTACAATTTTCTATGTTATCAAGATATAGTGAACACCTTTGGGCTTAAATCTATATCTACATTTCTGATTTGTCCTTGAGATTATTCCTACCGGTAGAGTGTAATGTGAATTATCCGAGATTTAGCAAGTGCCTGACTGTAAACATAATTGAATTAACATTAGGATACAGAAGTGACTAACCTCCCATCTGCCCCTAAGGTTGTATTTGCCTGAACTTTGGTGGGGGTGAGATCTGGCTCTCTTCCTTCTGGCCAGTCAATGCTCAGATGTTACCTCATCAGAGAGGCTAAAGGGCCAGCATCTAAAACACTGCCAGGTGCATAGTAAGCACTTGGTGTATAGATTTTGACTGAATAGATGCATTGGTAATTATGACTGATAGCGAATGGAATTATTCTGTAAATTTGCGAAGCCTACTTTGACCTTTATGAAAACTCTATTTGCAAAACTGTAGCATTAGGGAAGATTTATGACCAAAGAAAATAGTTATGAAGAAAGCCTGCAGAGGCGCTTGATTTGTATTTGAGTCTCAGCCAACACTCAGACCCTACGGAGAATGCTTACATCACCATGGATCTCAAAACAAGTTCACATCGCTGTATACCGTTATCTCTTAGACTGTCATCCACTACAATATTAGAAAATTGTGGCTACCTCTGTTTTAAGACATAAAGCATTATTTTAAAAAATAGATCACTCTGGAAAAAGAATGAATTAGGAGGTGAGCATATTCCTGAAACGTTACTCTTTTTTAAAAAAATATATTTTTATTGATTTTTCACAGAGAGGAAGGGAGAGGGATAGAAAGTTGGAAACATCGATGAGAGAGAGACATCGATCAGCCGCCTCCTGCACGCCCCCTACTGGGGATGTGCCTGCAACCAATGTATGTGCCCTTGACCGGAATCGAACCTGGGACCTTTCAGTCCGCAGGCCGACGCTCTCTCCACTGAGTCAAACCGGTTTCGGCAAAACGTTACTCTTGACATTTCTCTGAAGTCACTTGAGAACCTAACTGCTACCCTTCAGGGCTGAACGTATGTCCTCAGAGTGATGAAGAGTAAGGCATGTAGATGAGCCCCGGGCCTCCAGACATGTCATGGGATTCTTACAGTGTGATCCCCAGGAAAGCAGTAGTAGCATCACCAACCAGGAACTCGGTAGAAATCAAAATTCTTCAGCCATGCCCTAGACCTGCTGAATCAGAAACTCTGGAGCGGTACCCAGAAATCTGTGTTTTAATAAGTCTTCCTGGTGATTTTGATGCATGCTCAGATTTGAGGACCACTGTCATGGGGAGAATCATCTCCCTCTCAATGAGTTGTGTATAAAATAACCCGTAGAAACCTTTTCCAGAAATCTCTAGTTAGACTGTGGCTGCAGCAACACAAGGCACACTATCTAGAAACTATGCCATAGTCTATTAGATTGAACATGAAGTTGACATTTTTATAGGTCAAATATGGTTGAATAGGGCTTACAGTTTCAGCTCAGAGATGCAGAGAGCTGTGAGATGTCCTTCTCATGCTTTTTAAAAAAAATCTGAACAGGCCAGAAATTAAAAAGAGAACTGAGTTTTCAGAGCAAACAGATATTTCACAATCTGGAGAGAGGCACTTTCTGTGATACATGGCACTAAAGCATTTGCTTACCAGGGACAAAAGCCACCAGATGCCGTAGAAGTGGATGGAAAAATCAAGCTAGAAAATATAACAAATTGCTGGAGGCAGACCATGGACTTGCTTGAGATTGTGACACACCCTTTTGTGGGCCTTTCCTCCAAGATTTCCACCAGGTTCTCACAAGGAGGATCAGGGAAAGTCGGAGAAAATTCATGGTGTAGGCTGGACGCTGGCTCAGGAATCACTGAGCATTTCACTGAGGCATCACTCTCTTCTGGAACAAAAGGCTTATTTGGTAGAGTGGAAACACATGGTCTGAAGGCACTGAAATATATTGCAGCTGGAGGAAGGGAATTCCACCCAGCCAGTCCCCTCATCTCATCTAAAAATAAAGATTTAATTTTTAGAGAGAAGAGCCTTAAGGCTATTGACTGAGAACACTGTTGGATCCCCCTACTCCATCTAGGGCAGTGGTTCTTTTTTCTTTTTTTTTTTTTTTAATATATTTTACTGATTTTTTACAGAGAGGAAGGGAGAGAGATAGAAAGTCAGAAACATAGATGAGAGAGAGACATCGATCAGCCGCCTCCTGCACACCCCACTGTGGAGATGTGCCTGCAAGCAAGGTACATGCCCCCAACCGGAATCGAATCTGGGACCTTTCAGTCCACAGGCTGACGCTCTATCCACTGAGCCAAACCGGTCTCAGCAGGGCAGTGGTTCTTAACCTTTCTAATGCCACGACCCTTTAATACAGCTCCTCATGTTGTGGTGGCCCCCAACCATAAAATTATTTTCGTTGCTACTTCATAAATGAAATTTTGCTACTGTTAATGAATTGTAATGTAAATATCTGTGTTTTCCGATGGTCTTAGGCGACCCTGCTAGTGGCGACCCACAGGTTGAGAACTGCTAGCAGGGTCGCCTAAAACCATTGGAAAACACAGATATTTACATTATGATTCATACCAGTAGCAAAATTACAGTTATGAAGCAGTAACGAAAATAATTTTATGGTTGGGGGTCAACACAACATGAGAAACTGTTAGGAAGGTTGAGAACCACAGGTAGTCTATAGTTCTCTCTCTCTCTCTCTCTCTCTCTCTCTCTCTCTCTCTCCCTCTCTTTCCATCTATCTAACATGACAGCAGGGACTTTGGCTGTATTGTTCACCATGAGATCCTCAGCACCAAGACAGTGCCTAACACATAATAGACGCTTAATACATCTTTGTTGAATTACTATATAAAAGTTTTCTCACCAAAGACAATATTGTGCAATTTGGCTGTTTCTCTTTTGTCACTATTTGCTCTAGGCCCTGTACAATGAAAAAAGTAATGAAGCTGCCACTTGAATGGTAACAAATATTTTTACAAGGTTGAATGAATCAAAGAACTAACTAGTTTGACCAAGGTTGGTCTGCATAACCAGCCTACAGTAAAATAAAGGAAAATGCTTAGGTTTAATCTTACTCTTTAGCTACAGTGCTTCCACTCTACTCCTCCATCCATTGTTCTAATCCAAATGACACCTCTTGAGTTGGGGCAAAGTGGTTTCCAGAATGTGCACTTAGAAAGGGGCAAGGCAGGGGTCAGAACAGAACCATCACTCAGCTAAACAGAAAAGACTAATCCAGCATTTTGCAATTTTATCCTCAGCGGGGCTGGGGTGGCGTAGGAAGTACCGGGATGAAGGGGCCGGGGCACATTTCAGGTATGCAAATTAACGGCGACAAGGAGGTGAGGGGTGTATGTCCAGGCCATCTATGGGGAAGGCGCTCATTAGCTGGGTAAATGGTGGGCTCTTTACTCAGCAGGGTTTGAGGTTAGAGGAGGGACATTATCCAAGCCAGAACTCACAAATCCCGTGTGTCTTAGTAGGGCCCCGGTGAGAGCTGAAAGGAACTGAGGGAGATAGAAGTGTGGGTGAGAGCAAGATACTGGCAAGTAATTGTGAAATGGGCATTTCTACCCTTCTGTAGGCTGTGCCAGTCATTGGAATAATCTCAGATGACCAGGTGCATTAGGAAAATGACTACTATTATGCATTGCAAGGTTACAGAGAAAATGTGTCTTTTTAAAAAAAAAAAAAAAACAAAAAATTTATAACAGAGTAGCTAAAGATTTCCCTAGCTTTCCTCTTTCCAATCCCGGTCTGTGTGTCTTTACAGATTCCCTCAAAGCCCATTGTCCATTCACTGGCCACGAAGGAGGGTACACATTGATGTCACTTGTGAAGTTCCTAATTCCCACCAAAACTGAGTTTAGGGCGGAATTTCTTCAGAGATTTGTACTGGCAGTTTCTGCTTTAGGGGTGAGGGGTGGTGGTGAGGGATAGACTATATTATCACTGAAATATGAAGAAAAGCCAAAATATTTTATAAGGTAAATCCTATCCTACTTCTGTCAAAAAGGCTTGTGTTGTGATGCAAAGGACACCATCAAGACAACCCACACACACAATGGGAGAAAATATCTGTAAATCACATATGTGATAAGGGACATGTAGCCACATTATACAAAGAACTTTTACAACTCAATAATAAAAAGACAAATACCCAGTTTTATTTTTTTAAATAGATTTTTGTTGGTGTCAGCGAGGAAGGGAGAGGGAGAGATCAGATGCCTCCTGCTTGTCCCCTGCTGGAGATCGAGCCCAGAACCCTGCCATTTGCCCTGACCAGGACTTGTATTGAGACCTCCTGATTTATAGAGCAAAACCTATCCACTGACCCACACTGGCCAGGCCAAATACCCAGTTTTACAGTGGGCAAAGGATCCCAAAAGACATTTCTCCAAAAAAAGCATACAAATGGGGTATAAACACATGACGGCATGCTCAACAATATTTGCAAATCGAAACCGGTTTGGCTCAGTGGATAGAGCGTCGACCTGCAGATTGGAAGGTCCCAGGTTCGATTTTAGTCAAGGGCATGTACCTTGCTTGCGGACATGTCCCCTGTAGGGGGCGGCTGATCAATGTCTCTCTCATCGATGTTTCCAACTCTCTTTCCCTCTCCCTTCCTCTCTGTAAAAAATCAATAATATATATATATTTTTAAAAAGTATAAAAATAAAAAAGTCATTGCAAAAAACAAAATAAATTTAAAAATAAAATAAAAAGTAGTACCTTTAGTGGTAATACTACTTTTTAAAATATTTGGGCCACAATTGTGAGGTAGGTAAGATCCACAGTAAAAATTCCTGTGAGTTCACAGAATGTAATAGGCCAGACAGGCTGTTTTGAGTCCATTTTCCAGATAAATGCGTCGCTGGCGCATCCTGTTGTTTTGTCAGGTTCACAGTGACCATCGGGAGGAGTGGGCGATGCTTTTGGCAATAAAATCAGATGCGTGTTAAGGAAGCATTTTCTCATCTCTATTCTGGGTGAAAACGGCATCTCTATTTAGTTTAGAACTGAATAGGATTTAATTCGAAAAAGTGCTTCAAAGGAGCTTTCACTTTACTTCAAAGTCCTCACACTGTTCTGAGAAGAACGAAAGTCAGGCGGGAAAGATGGCGGGTGGCGCCAAGGAAACCCTCGAAGCCACGAAGGCGCCCTGCCCCTCCCCCTACTCCCGCCAAAACTCCCCGTGCCCTTGGCTGCCCTAGAGACACTGCAGGGGGCGTCCGCCCAGCGCCTGCCCCTCCCCCACCGCCTCCCAGGTCTCCCTGCGCCCTTGACCGTTAAGCCCCCTGGCCCCCTGCGAGGCTATAAAAGGGGCTGCGCTTCTGGTCGCCACCTCAGGCTGCCAGCGGCGCTGACAGGACGTGGCCTCGCCTCGAGTGCTCTCGCCCACCAGTCAGCGCCGAGGTGGGACCCAGTGAGGTCCCGTCGTTGCCCCGCATGGAGCGAGGCGGCGGGAATCCCCCGGCTGAGGCCCCGGGGACAGCGACCGAACCCCTTAAGCGTCCGGCATCGCAGTCGGCGTCGCCTGATGACGGGGCGGCCCCGAGCAAGGCGGGCCAGTGCCCACAGCAGCGCTGTCTGAGGGCCGCCTACCTCTGTGACCGCAGCCCCGGGGGCGGCGACAGCGGCCCGGAGGCCGGCGCGCTCCAGTGCCTCCTGCGGGCCTGCGAGGCCGAGGGCGCTCTCCTCAGCACCATGCGGACCGGGGAGCTGGACTGCAAGGAGGCCGCTGAGCTCGAAGCCTTCTACCACGCAGGTGAGGCGGGCACCCCCTCCGCGCCGCCCCAGGCCCCATTTCTCTCAGCTTCCCTCACGCTCCGAATCTCCGGCGCCGCCGGCTGCTCCCCATCCTAGAACCCCTCACGCTTTCGGTGAGGAGACAGATAGAGGTGGCATTGAAGCTTGGAGGCCACGGGCATTAGACCTCTAGAATGGGATAGGGTTTAACATGGGGTGACCGAAGAGAAAGCCAATAACCCAGACGGTGCCGAGGCCTCTCCCCACCAGTTGTCCAACTTTTATTTCCTCACGTCTGCCTGTACCTCAGGGCAGTGGGTTCCAGCTCCAGGGAGCTTCTAGAACAGCGGTTCTCAACCTATGGGTCGAGACCCCTTTGGGGGTCGAACGACCCTTTCACAGGGGTCGCCTCAGACCATCGGAAAATGCGGATATTTACATCACGATGCATCACAGTAGCAACATTTCATGGTTGGGGGTCACCACCACATGAGGAACTGTATGCAAGGGTCTCGGCCTGAGGAAGGTTGAGAACCGCTGCTCTAGAACTCTCGAGGCCAAAGCAGTGTAGTCAGCGTCCAAGCTCTGGGATTGTGTCATGTTTCCTGAGGGACTCCATTTTCAGTCACAGTGGGAACTGGGGTAATACCATGGAGAGAGAGTGGGGGGGGCGGCGGGGGTAGGGCACTTAGAAATGCCCCCTGGTGGTTTTGCACATTTTAACTGAGCGCTGTCCAGCGCTCCAGCCCTCTGGCTCCAAATTTCCCGCTCCAGCTCCAATTCTCGAGTGTCCTCGTGATTTGGGATCTCGCGTGCTCACGCTCCGGGATCTCGCGTGCTCACACTCCGGGATCTCGCGTGTGCTCACGATCCCGGATATCTCCTGCTCACGCTCCAGGTCTCGCGTGCTCCAGCTCTGGGATCTCGCGTGATCCAGCTACGGGATCTCGCGTGAGGTGAACTTCCGGGACCAGGCGCTCCAGCAACAGGTGTCCTGGGCTCCAGCTCCTGGGTGCCAACTCCGGTTCTCCTTCCAGGTCTTCTGCTCTAGCAGTCTCCACCTCGGCTCACTCCCTCTACAGTGCTCCAGCCTGCTCTCTCCTTCTCCCTCATCCTCTCCTCTCCCTCCTCCTATCGCCCTCTCTCCCGCTTTCCTCCCTCTCCCCCTCCTTCCCTCCCTCCCTCTCTGTTCTTCCTCTCTCTCTCTTTCTCTCTTTCCTACTCAATCTCTCTCCCTCACCCTCATTCTCTCCTCACACTCTTCCGCTCCCACTCTGCCTCTCTCCCCCTCTCCTCCCCC